>CBXB010000070.1:37111-61607 GCA_000817185.1 Magnusiomyces clavatus CNRMA 12.647
TTTTTTTTTTTTTTTTTTTTTTTCAAATAATACTTTCATTATAATAAAAAACGTGCGTATTTTACTTATTTCATCTTAACAAAATCATTGTATATTTTTTTTCAAACTTGCTGTTATCTATTTTATTTTTTAATTAGTTGATGATCCTTTATAAATAAAAAAGACCCTTTAAATTTACATTTGTTTAAAGCAACAAAATTGAATAAATCTATAAATATCCTTTTTTTCACTTCTTTTTAAATACAAAATTAATAAATTAATTTAAATACGATATTTAACATAAAATTAACAACAATTGGAATGAACAAAAAAAAAGGAGAGAAAAATCAAAATACTAATAGTGATAACAAATTAAGCTTTTTTCTTTTCAAATTAGGAGGAATTGATAAAAACAGTTGAAAAAAGAATTGGCTATTATAAATATTGTTATCAATGCTAAAAAGAATTATTATAAATAAATAATAAAAAAACCCTTGTTTATTTCATTTAATCAGCGTAAGTTTCGTTATTTTTTTTTTTTTTTCTTCACTCACCCCCTTTGCTTAAATTGTCTTTTTCTTCAATATCCGCCCAATAACAATTTATACCAATAAAAAGGAAATAAAAAGGTGCTTATAAAACTAATTACAGAAAATTACATCTTTTTGATAATTTATTTTCAACATAATAATATTAAATCACAATAAAAAAAAAATCATTATATAAAATCATTCATTATCTTTGCGATTTTCATCGAGTATTCTTCTATTGTTGTTATCATTAGTAGATATGTTGTTTAGGTTCGATATATTCATGCTATTAGCGGACTTTTTACCTCCAATCTTCAAGTTTCCATTTGCACTGCTTGTCGATGATGGAGACTGCTGCGGTATTAGTTTACTAGTAGACGATGATCCTGAAGGTGGTCCTGTATTGTTGTTGGTATTATTAATACTGTTGTTGGGCGTTAAACTGGAAATGTTCATAGAACGAAATGACTTTTCCTCTTCAGGTCCTCCTCTAACTCCTGGTCGATTGTTAAGACTATTAAACCCTCCAGAATGGTCATAATACCCGCCTCTACTGCTGTTTTCGGTAGCCCACATGTGCTGATCGGACATGGAGGGCGACGATCGATCAACGTCCATATCTCCTATTTTGTTATACCCTCTATTGTGATCAACAATTGCCTTTCTACCACTATAATCTAAATTCGAGTAAGAAGAACGAGTATACAACAAAGGAATACTACTGTTGTTGTTGTTGTTGTTATTATTGTGCATGGATCGAGAGGCTGCTTGCCTTAAAAATTCAACTTCCATCTTTAAACATTTAGTAGAGGTCTCATGAAGGCTTTTCATAGATTCAAGCTCTTGCTCACGATGACAAAGCTTTGTATTCAAAAAATGTAACTCTTCTTTCAACTTTTCAATCATTTTTTGCTGCTCCTTGACAGTACTCAAATGAGATATTTCAAGCATCTTTTGATGATAGTCTACACTATTAGCAGAGCTGTCGCCATTATTGAAAAAGCTGTTTGGTTTTCTAGTCCTTATCAAAGATGATTCAGAATCCGCATCTATATTACTGGTGCTTGACACTGGTCCCTTCTTTAGCTCAAGAGCATTTATTTGCGCACTTTGTTCTGTTATAATGTGCTCCTTTTTCTCAAGCTCCTCTACTAGACGTTTCTCTTTTTGACGAAGCTCTGAAAGCTGCTCTCTCAATTTGATGTTTTCTTCATAAACAGCATCTGCACTGCTAGTATCCGTGACCCTAGGCAATAATGCCACACTGCTACTACTGCTGTTTTTCGTACTGGACCCATTCCAGCCGCTGCCGCTGTTCCTCGACATGTTTTTGGCAGATGAAATTATTTGAGGACGAGTTGCTTGTTGATCAACCAACACAGACTTTCTTCTCTCTTCCGTCAGCTTTTTTTCCTTTGCGATGCGGCTTTCAGTTTCACTGTGCTTGTTGTTATCATAAATCTGTGATTTCTCAATGTTAGTTTCATTTCTATCTGATGTAAGCACATTCTCATTGTTTAAATTCAGCGTAATTGAATTAGCTCTGGCCTCGGCAAAGTGAGAAGAAGTGTTTGTACCAATCGGCTGGCGGCGATCATATGTTATACTATTTTCTCGGTCTCTGCCGTGGTTGGAGAAATCTCCACTACTGCTGTTTTTGTTGGCTTCTGGTATCTGGTCTTTTTGTTGAGTCTCATTGTTATTTTGAATTTGAGAGGAAGATCCAATGCTCATAGTTCCCATATAACCACTTCTCATAACTCTTGGGCGATTGTTTCTCATGCTTTGGTTCATGGTTGGAGAGCCATAGTCTGGTCCGCCCTTCAGCACACTATGCGACATGAGCTCACTTTGTGAAGATGTGCTGTCAAAATCCTCAGACGCCATCTGAGTCTGTGGATTTCCAGAAAGTATCTGAGATGAATCTTGCCCTGGTATCAATTGTCTCGAACTTGAGTCTGGTATTAGTCCTCCTTGTTGCGGCTGCCCAAACAGGTCTCGGGAATTTGGCTCATACTCATTATTTAGGTACATAACGTTGGATACTACGCCTTGACGCGAATTACGCTGGTATTGATCATGGGACATTTTTGACTGTTGTGCTGATAAGAGCTGTTGTTGTTCTCGTTGTGACGATTGCATGCTAGTGTTTGGAATTTGTTGCTGGACTTGAGCCTGAATTTGTGCTTGCATTTGAGCTTGAACTTGCATTTGATGCATCTGAGCATCTTGAGATTGTTGCTGAACGTCTTGGACAGATTGAGATGAGTGGACGTGGGGGACAATGTCCTGGCCAACATGTATATTCGGTACATGAGAAGACATCGTTTGCATTTGTATTTGATGTTGCTGCATTTGATGAAAAGATGTCTGTTTTTGAGAGTTGTTTGTGTCTTGAAAGTCCCTAGGAGACGAGTAGTCTCTAAACATCCGAGAAGTATCTTGTCCCGAAGGCCTTAACGAAGTCGGAGAAGAATGAGAGTCGTATTGACGCGTCATTGATATCGAATTAGAAGTTCCAGACATGGCAATAGAGCCAACGTCTACATTGGGCCCTTGACTAGTATTCATGGTTTCATTCTCTGAAGAAACTGTTCTAGCAATACTGCCATTATTATTGTTGTTATTGTTGTTATTATTATTAGCATTGTTATTATTATTATTATTGTTATTATTATGGCGTTCATCATCATCGTCATCATCATCTTCTTCTTCTTCTTCAGACTGATTATGTAGTTGTTGGTGCCGCTGTGACTGCCTTTGTTGTTGAGATTGATTGAACCTGATTCTATTTGTCATGCTATTCGGTGAACCATTATTGTTGTTAGAATAATCGTCATCTGTTCTATAACCTTGCGATATCTGGTCGTTAGATTCATGCTGAGACATGCCGAGAGAAGACAAGCCTGTTGCACGCTCCTCACTCGATTTTCGATATAAGCTAGCATGAAATTTGTTTGCTCTTTCAACAAGAGTATTAAACGCGCGATCATTTGTTTGTGCAGACTTTTTCCGTAGTTTACTAAATGCGCTTCTTAGCGAAGCCCCTGTTCGTTCTGGTCGGTCTCCTTGTAAAGCCTTACGATTGAATATCTTTGAAATTTCATCCCATCGGTTGTCGCTAACTAATCGTTTATTTTCTTCTAAAATATCCATAAGCTCTTGCTTGTCATGCGTTGTAAGATTTTTTCTACCGCGTCTCGAGAATCGTTTACGTTTCAAAGAATCCTGATTGTAAATGTCACCAACAGTTTCAGATGAAGGTTCATTTTGTGAGTTTAATTCAGTTGACATGGAATTAAAAAAAAAAAGAGAAAAAATAAATAGATAAAAGGATAAAAAATTAATATTTATGGAAATGATTTAAAAGTAAAAAAAAATATAAACTATTATGTTGAAATAGAAGACTTTTAGTAGAACAGAAAGGAAACGAGATTAAAGGAAATTGATGAATATATCAAATTACAATATTAAATTTCTACTATTGATAAAAACAACAAATGTAGGAAGTAGCGAAAATCCAAGTGGAAAATTCTTTTTTTTTTTTTTTTCTTGTCCTTTTTATCATGTGAGGAGGTTATGTATACTGGTGGTGAGTAGTAACTAGTGGAAACAAACAGTCATAATTACAGTTACAACAGTTGTAACATGTAGCCGCAGTGCTGCCTTACCTTCTATTTTGGCAATTGATTGACAGCATGTGTGTGTAGCTCAGCCGTGTGCAGTAGTAAATTAGTATTGGAACAGCTTAAAGTCAAAATTAAAATAAAAACCCCCACCGAATAGTCAAATGGGCATCTCCAGTGCTAAATTCTACAGTGCGTGAAAAAAATTAAAGTTTTCATCCTAACCAATAGATGGTGTATAACATGATGTCCATCTCTAGACAATATATCAACAGCTGTGTTAAAATAAAAAACAAAAAAAACCCAAAAGGTTTTTATATATAAATACGACCTCTTTCCTCAAATTTTCTTCTTTTCTCTCTTCTTTTTATTTTCCTTTGTTACTATTTTTTTTTTATCATTATTCAATCAAAGCATTAGCTTTTTATTTCCCCTTCAGATTACTCTATCTTATTGATAAAATTGCACAATGCCAGAAATAACTCGCGCAGGGGTTAGTTCCCATTCAAACTCTATTTTGGTCCATAGATTTTCAACAATTATTTGTTATGTCATTTCCATATACTTTGCCTTTGCTTACTCTGGAGCTAAAGTTGGACATAAGCTTCCTCATTTTCACGTAGGACATACACCATTTTCGGCAGATTCAATTATAATTACAATCTACTGGTTGCTTCTCTACGTTCATCAATTACTTTACCTTCTTCAATTCTATTCTGACGAATCTACGATTGTTAGAGATGTAACTCCAATCACATGGCACTTTAACATTTTTAATTTGCTCAATGCTCTTTGGATCTGGTTGTTTAGTCATAAGCACCATTACTTCCTTTCCGAATTGGTTTTGATTGCAAATCTCTGCAACTTGTTTGTTTTGTACATTCAACACAGACCTTATGCCATTCGCCCATTGTCCAAGTGGTTCACCATTCACCCAGGTACCACTGCCTTGCCATTGTCTTGGGTAATGTACGCCATCTTCTGGAATGGTGCAGTACTTTTCCACGCACACAAGGGTGTTGTTTCTAGAGTCTTGTCCAACATTCTCATCTGGGACTTTTTGTTGGTTCCTGTTCTCTTTTTGTTATTCTACAGAGACTGGGCTGTTGGATATTCAACAGCAGTTCTTGTTTTTGCCATTGCTATTAAGCAAATGACAATCAAGTTGATTGCTTTGCAATGGATTTTTGCATTTGTTATTGCTGGCACCTTGACTGTTCTTAGTACCATTGCTGCAATTCCAGGCCTTGTTCCTGATGTTTTGGCCAATAGATGGGAGGCCAGTTATAGTGCTGTTTCTAACGACGAACAAGCTCCTCTTTTGCATAATGCCTAAATTTTTTGAATGTTTCTATAAAAATATAAGAAAACAAACCTATTAACTGAAGGACTTGATATTTTTGGATACATAAATAAATATGATAAATAAATATATTTAAACATATAAGAATGATATGGATTTTTTTTTCTAAAAAATGCGTTTTAAATTTTTTCAAATAATTTGTAGTATGTATAACTAAAATACATAAACTCTCAAGATACAACTTTATTAATCAGCAGTCATCTTATTTACAGTCCCCCGCAAATTTTTTTTTTTTTTTTGGAAAACACTTTAGAAAAAAAGTAAAAGGTTTCGGTGCATTATGTAATCACACGGCTGACATTCGTATTCCAACTAAAGGGTTTTGCGGCTCAAGCGAAACAAACACAAAAGTCCTCATAAAGTTAAAGTCTTTTAAAAACCAGAGACATTATTTACCCTTTTTGACTCGTCCTAATAGAATTATAAAGACAAATCTTTGAAGAAAAAAAAATTAAACAAGTTTTTTTTCTTTCTTTCAAAAGAATAACTAAAAAGCACCTTGATTTTGTTGTTCAAATGGTGAATATATAGACCCTGAAAGGGGGGTTCTTGTACAAGGGTTTATTACCGGCTTTGGTAGCGTAGCAACTGTCGTCATAGGCATAAATGATGATGATGATCACATTGACTGTGCTGTATGATTTTAGTGTGTAGTCAATCAACACAACAATTCCTTTGAAATGGTTCTTTCCCGTTATTTTTTATTTTCTGTAAAAGATCTTGCCATCAAACAGAAGTATATAAATAGTTTACATTTTCCCACTTTTTCTTTTCTTCTTTTTCTTCTTTTTCTTCTTCAATCATATCTTTACATTCGGTTTTTTTTTTTTTTTTCAATACTTTTTTTTTAATTTTTTTTTTGTCTTCAACAATCTTATTAAGTCTCTGTTTGAATCATACTATTTTTGTCTTTTAAAAAACCACAAACAACGAACTTATTAATCTTATAAACGTTCTTGTTAAAAGAACTTCATTTCATTTTTTTTCTTCTTCGCAAACAACGCAAACACTCCGTTTATAATAATAGATATGATATCTAATCATAGCTATCAACGCCAGAGGGCTTTTCAAAATCACCATGATATCTATCCATCTTCTTCTTATTCTAACTACTCTACTTACTCTTCTTTTCCCAACTCATCATACTCTCTAAGTAGCTCTTACAAAGTCTGCAGTGACAACAACAACAACAACAATGTTACCATTCCCCAAACCTCATTTGGAAACTATTCCATCAAGACCAATGTACCTTGTCCTATCAGTCCCAGACAAGGGATTACTGGTGATCCCTTTGCTAATTACCATAGTACACCTAGGTCGTTTGCCGCATCCCCCTTTTCCTCCCCTGTTTTTCCCAACATGACTGGCTACTTCAACGATAGACCCAACGGTTTGTCACCACCCACTTTCAACAAGGAAAACTGTGGTTATGAATTTTATAATAGAGATGGACTTAAATCAAACAATTGCTATGGGTTTGCCAATTCCGCTAATGTTCATTCCAGTTATACAGAGGCTTGTTCTCAAAAGGGTTTTTATGACAAGGAAGATTGTGAGTTTGATGGCTCTCAATTGCGTTTCTTGAAGCAATCACTTGCAAATTGTGGTGTAGGAGATATTCTCGATGATTACAAAGCTTTTCAAGAGTCTCAACCCCCAACTGAGACTAGTGCTTTTGATACTAGAAATGGAGTCTTGCTTGAAGGGTCATCATCCGAAACACATGAGTTTAAAAAACTTAAGGCCTGCAACGATAATGAGTCTAATAACAACAACAACAACAACAACGAAAACAGCAACAAAAACAATTATCAGGGGCCTTTTCAAAATTCAAATGATCTCAAAATGATTGAAAATAAACCTAATAACCTCTGGAATGAAATGTCGTTGTCCACAAGCTTTGCAGAGCCATTCAAAAATATGGAAACTACTACTGCTGCCAAGAATGCTGCTGACCACCCAGAAGATAATGATGACTATTGTAGCTGCGGCTGCCACATAGATGAAGCCGAGTTTCGCCTACAACTTTATATGGCGGCCACTGCGGGTGCCGACGCCGGCTATTTCTATAATAGACTCCCCTTTAGGCCATACTTTGATCTCACTACCCCCTTGAAGGATTACATTTATAGAGAAGAGCACTTTCTTCCCAATTGTGCTCGTGGTACAGCCAATTCTAATGAATTTTGCTGCGAGCAAAGCAAACAGGAATTTTTAGAAGCTCAGAAAAATGGCAATGTTGTAAGCAAGACTGGAGGAGGGTCTAATACTACCGTTACACAGCTTTCTGCCAAAAGCAACTCAGATGCTTCTCTCGCCGCTGGAAAACTTGACGAAACCAATGTTGTCAACAACGTTACGCATGCTAGCCTTGCCAAACTTACTGCCGACAGTGAGTTGACTGATACTTGTCTTGTGACTGGAGGTCAAATGCCTGAGAAGCTTTCCTTTGAAACCAAAAATGTTGTTGCGTGGTTTCGAAAAATGAAACGGGCAGTATTTTCGCAGGAAAAGTTTGGCGGTTTGACTAAAGTCCAGTTGCACCGGTTCTTGCTCAAGTCTGTCAAGTACGACCTTAGGCTATATGTTTCGCAGTGCATGATTAGCGAAAAGGCAGACTGGTCTGATCCTATTGCTTGGTCTCAGTATCTTTTGGAAATCACGTATGATAGATTCAAACTTCGCGCAGACTTGCAGTCCCTGGTTATGGACTTGCATAAGTCGCCTACCAATGACATGGAATGCCGCCGTTATGCAAGACTCCATGCCGACTATCAAGCTTATTATAACACTGCTGAAGGTTATTTCAATATTGTCTTGTCCAACTTTGATACTGCTGCCAGCATTAAAATTGAAACACAGCTTAGATCAAAGCAAATTCTTGTCAAGAATCGAGTCAGACCAGATGTTTCTTTGAATGAAATCAAGCTGGCCTTGAATGATGCCATTATTAGTTTGTATCCTTCAAAAGGTTCAAGCGAAGCTTTCCCAACTCCACCCTCTTCAAAGCCTTCTACTCCAGAATGTTCCAATTCTTCTCTTTCTACTGCTGTTGATGGCTCTTCTAAGAAGGTTTCCAAATTAGAAAAGAAGGTTGCAGAAGCATTGAAACTTCAGACTCAAAAGAGATTGGCAGCAATTGCCTCTCCTAGCAATGTCCAATTTAAAGAGGCTGCTGCTGCCGCCGCCGCTGCTGCCGCGAGTGTTGCTGTTGCAAATGCTACTAAAAATGCCAATGATACCGTTAAGTTGGAATCAAAGAAGCACCTCACTCAATCAGAGCAACAAAATGAAAGTAATGTTCAAGTTTATAAAAGCACTGAACATGGTAATAGTTTTGGTAACTACTCCAACACTAGCTCCCTATCTGAATTGAATTCTCCTTTTATGAATCCAAATGTTGTTGAAAAAAAGAACCATTGTCGTACTGCTGCTATGGCTGGAAAAGTTCAATTTGGAAGTACTCCAAATTTAGCTACTACTGTTACTTATGGCAACAACCACAATAACAATAACAGCAGCAGCAGCAGCAGCAGCAGCAGCAGCACTACCACTTTGACCAACAATACTCCCTATGAAATTCTTTATAAAAACTATGAAAAGTTGAATTACAATTCCTTTGATGGTTGCTTGGTTAGTAGAAATGAATCTGTCCAAAAAAGTCCTACACCTGCTGCTGGAAGAAGATTCCCATTCAGCAAGACTTTTGAGAGTGTTAAAAATGCTGATGGTCATTTCTTTTCCACTATTGCCCCAAGAGAAATGAGCTACGCTGCTGTTGTAGCTGCCGCTGGTGCAAAAGTGGGCTCTTCTTCTGCTTCTCCCTCATTGGTATTCAAACGGCAACCCTCTTCTAACAATGATAGTGAAACCACTACATTTTACTCTGACAAGGAAAACTATCAATGTCAAACTGGATTTGTCTCTACTGTTGGTGCAGAACGAAAAGCGGGGTTATTTGACAGTGCCAGAGAAGCTTTGAATAGAACGCCAAGCACGTTGAGGTCATACTCCTCCTTGATTAGCCGATCGCCTTCTCCGACGACAGCCAAATCGCCCTCCAGCAACAACAACAATAACTTGGACAATAATAATAATAATAATAGTAGCTGTGAAGAAACTGATTTTCTTTTTGGCAAGGATTTCATTATTGCGTCTCAGCCTTCATCGTTTTCTTCTGCTACTAGTACTACAAGTAGTAATAATAGTATCAACAACAATGAAGCTTTATCTCCTAAAACTCCTCCCTCTGAAAAAACTTGGATTAGCTATAACTTTATGGTGACTACTAATGAAATGTTTGTTCAGCTCGAAAATGTGCCCAAGCGCCAACACATTGCTTTTCGTCATCCATTGAAGAGAAAAAAGGGTCAGTCTATTATTACTAAAGAAGAAAGTCAATACCGTATCAAGTATGGATTGTGCATTCGTTGTGGAAATCACTTTGATACCTCATCGTCATCATTAGGTTCTTCTGAAGAATCAGCAAATACTAATGGCAATAATAATAACACTATTAAAGAAGATTCTGGCGAAGTTGCAAAATGTACCAGACATCCTTATTACTACATGTATTTCAATTGGGAATTATAAGTAAGTAAATCATTGTTGTTGTTGTTTTTCTCTCTACCTCCATTTATCTCATCCATATCATTTCTATCTGTTGCATCCCTTTGATAAATTTTATTTATTTATTTATTGTTATTACTGTTTTTTATATCTATGCATGTTCTTATTTTTCTTTAAAAAGTTATTGTTTTAATGTTTTTTAGATTATTTATTATTACTATTATTATTATATTTATGATTATTTATGATTACTATTAATATTTCTGGCGTTTTATTTTTTTATGTTGATTGGGCTTTTCTCTTTTTATATTGGGTTTTATTTTATAGTTTATATATAGATTTATGTAATTTTAATAAATTAAATACAAGTTTCTTTCTTTTTTTTCTAAACAAATGATTTCAAAAAAAAGCTCTTTAATGATTTTAAAATTAAACTTAGGGGAGAAAAAAAAAAGTCTATAAAACACGATTCTAGAACAAGAATACATAATTTGCTATAATTTTGATTTCTACAAAATGGAAATTAACCAAGTTTTTCTTTTATGAAATAATAATTATAATTTTTAAAAAAAAAGTTTCAATGCATTTTATTTATCATGTCATTTCATTATACACAAATGTATTTATTTAAGTTTTTATTTTTTTCTTCAAATCGTATAGCGCAAGCTTCTTGTTTTTTTTTTTTTTTTGTTTTTTTATAATTTAGCACCGAAGAATTCGTGAACCTTAAGTGATTGTCTCATTGCCAAATCAAGCATAATTTCTTCAGAACCACCTGGAATGGCATAAGCACGGACTTCTCTGTAAAGACGTTCTACCTTACCACCTTGTCCTCCTCGAGTATAACCCAAACCACCGAAAATCTGTGTTGCTTCTCTAGCACACAATTCAAACGTTTGAGTGGCCAAAGCTTTGCATCCAGCAATTGGACCACCCAGCCTTAAGGAAGCTTCTTGGGGTGGCATAAGCATGGCTTGGTAGGTCAGGTTTTCGTACCAGCTGTGGACGCCTTCGATTCTAATAGCCATTTGGGCCAACTTGTTTCTAATGACAGCATGGTCAATCAATCTCTTGCCAAAAGTCTTGCGCTTGTGGGCGTGCTTGACGGCTTCTTCGTAGCAGACTCTAGAAAGACGACTGGCTTGGCCAATGATTCCTAATCTTTCGTGGTTGAAGTTGTGAACAATGACCTTGAAACCTTGGTTTTCTTTGCCCAAGAGGTGTTCGACTGGGACCTTGACGTCCTCAAAAGTAATGTAGGTAGATCCAGAGGTCAACATACCTTGAGTGGTGATCTTGCGGACAGTGATACCTGGCATGGTTTTTTCCAACAAGAGGACAGAGATACCGCCCATACCTTCACCGCCAGTGCGGACAGCGACAGTAAAGTAGTCGGCCCAAATACCGTTAGTAATCCACTTCTTGGTACCGTTGACAATAAAGTGCTTTCCGTCAGCAGTCTTCTTGGCAGTGGTCTTAATGTTGGCAACATCGGAACCAGCATCAGGTTCAGTGATACACAAGCAGACACGCTTATCACCGGCAAAGATGCCTGGCAAGACACGCTTCTTGATATCTTCACTGGCAAAGTTCCAGATAGGAGGAAGGCCAATACCGAGACCACCAACAAGGAACCAGGCAAGACCACCAGATCCAGCGCGGCAGATCTCGTCAATCAAAACGACTTCATGGAATGGGTCGAATTCTTCTGGCTTGACAGTCTTGAGACGTCTGTCGGTGTATTGGGCTGGGAAGACTGGAATACCGCAACCGGCAGCAATGAATCCAGCTTCACCAAACTTCTTGTAGACTTCATGTGGAATAGCACCTTCTTCTTCCCAGTCATCAACGTATGGTTCCAAGTGTTCTTCGACAAAATCTCTTACTTCTTCTCTAAACTTGGCATGGCTTTCAGTGTAATAAGGAGATCTGAAACCTTGATACCAACTTGGGTCGGCATATGGAATGTTTTCACCGTAGATTTCAGGAGCTTCTTTGGAGTTGTAAGCCGAGGTAGGGCTTGGTACTAGAGCTTTGCTGCTATTATTCATATTGCTAATATTTGATAATGATGAGGATGTATCGTTTTTAGATAATTGAGAGGGTGAGTCGACTACTTTACCAATGCGAAATTTGATTCCAAATTTTTTCATAACCTTCTTGACGTTATGATATTTGTGAAAGTATTCTGAGGCGTCAGTTCCAGCAACTTTGTTTAAAATGGGTTTTCCACCAGGGTGTTTGTGTTGAAATTGAGTTAAGTCGTAAACGTGACCGTCAATAATGATCCAAAGAGAATCTTCGTTGTTATGTTTTTTTACTTCCTGAAGGATAATAAGTTGTTAGTTGATTATAATAATAAGAAGGGAAAAAATAAGGGAAATTCAAAAAAAATAGTAGGAACTGGTTGGCTATTTATATACATATATATATATATATAAACATGGAGTGATTATATAGGAGAGTAAGTAAAAATTGTGGGGGAGGGGGAGAGAAAGAAAAATGATTAAAATAAACAAAAAGTACTATGGCTATAGGCTTAGACCATAATAATAGCCTAGGTAATAACAAATGGTATAATATACTACTTACTTCGACAGTGTATTCCTTAAGCTCAGCCATTGTTTTTATCGGTGGTTTTTGATACGAAATTAAACGATTGGTTTTTTGGTATTGACGAATGTGATTTTAAAATTTCTGTAACAAATGTTTTATAGAAAAGAGGGAAGGGTGAGAGAAAGAAAGGAAGAAAAAAAAAAATTAAAAAAAAATGAGACTTGGGCAATTTCTTATATAAGAAAAATAGTGCTGATATTTATCATCATCACCATACACAGTAATTATTTCCCCCATAGTCCTTACTACCTACTATCACTTACTACTGCTGATATTAACAGCAATAGCAGTGATAGCCGAGGAAGCTTTTAAACTCGTTTTTATTTTATTTTTATTTCATTTGTTACTGATGATTTTCTTCCCCAGAATTCTCTCATCTTCTTAAATCATTTATCAAACCAAAAATTGATCCGATAAACACTTTCTCCTTTATTTTTACTTAACATTATTATCATCATTGATTATCGTCATTTTACTATTTGTATACGACAAAATAATGTTAATTTAAATTTCTATTTTATTTATTAAATTATTGATTGAATAGACTTGATTGTGTTTTTATCATTGATTCATTTTATTTCGATTCTATCAAATCTTGTTTTTTGCATTTGATTGATTCTATATCTTGTAAAGTTACCGAGGCAAAAATCAAGCTCTGGTTTCCTTATAAAATCATGTGATGGAAATGATTCACTCAGAATCTTTGCGGGGTTCCCCATATTTTTAGTCAATAAGCCAATCATTGTTGTTCTATTTGAGTTGTTAATCAGGCTCAGGTTTCCTGTCTTAGTTTTTATAGTTTTTTTTTTTTTTTTTTATGTTGCATATGAAGATTTTAGATTACATTTCTAGATGACTTTATTGGTAATCATGTCTCATCTTTTATTAATCTTAGATCATCTTACGTAGAAATGACATTGCTTTGCAATTCCATAATAAGGATTGTAATTGTAACAACTTTTGATATTAGGGTTGTGATTTACACAGCACACATATTTTCTTATTGCTATAAGGGGATTGAAGAGGAACCGTAGGAGAAATATGTGAAGGCCAGCTTGGCTCAATTGTTCCTTTCTTCAACATTTTCTTCTTCCTTACAAAATACAAACCTTTTTCATCTCACTAATACAAAAGTCATATTGTTGAATTTAGTATTTTAATACACTAATACATATCTCAACTATAATATACCCTTCAATCATAATTCCAAATAATTAATCATTGTATTGATACCTTTTTTTTAATTAAATTTTATTATAACGAAAGAAAAAAGTCTCAAAAGTGCTTTTGATTATTTCAATCTAACAAACTCATACATTTTTTTAAGAAAAGATAAAAAAAGATGACTGTGGCAGTTCAAAGATTCGCCATTCAGGATCGAACCCAAGAATTTAGATCATGTATTAGCTCTCTTTCAAAACTAAACAACTCTTCAGTCGCCTCTTCTCGTCAAGGCCTGTTAGACAAATCGTCATCAAAACCAAGATCCTCTAAAAGTGAATTCACTCTTCGTGCCTCTTCAATATCTAAAGACATTGCCGAAACAACGGCAATGCTTCAAAAACTCGCTCTTCTCGCTCAAAGAAAAACTCTTTTTGATGATAAACCAGTAGAAATTTCAGAACTTACTTTTGTTATAAAACAAAAAGTATCACAAATCAATCAAAATATTGCTAGCCTCATGCAGTTTGTAAAAGCAAATAAGTTGGGATCTGACAAACTGGGATCTGCATCTAGTGCCTGGGGAAGCAGCCACAAGGGTGAACAACAACTAGCTGAACATGCAAACAAAGTTGTAGTCTCTTTACAGGGCAAACTAACGGACGTCACTACCACATTCGAAGAGGTTCTTGAAGTAAGACTCAAAAATATCCAAGCATCTAAGAATAGAACCGAGCATTTTATCTCATCCTCTCCATCAGTCTCTATGGCTGGTGGAAAAGACCCTATTCAAAACTTTAACAATATGGATTCCCCGTTATATTCTACTCAACACTCGTCTAGAGCCTCTCCTAGTTTGGGTAGCAATGGTAATATGCCGGTTCCTAGCATGCATGGTGTTCATGGCTCAAAAGCCGGCACTCCAGTTGTTGCAGGCCCCACGATTTCAGAAAACCCATATGCTGGTGCTCTTGCCGACAATAATGGCAATGACGGGTTCCAAGATTACTTAGCATTACCAGAGCAGCAACAATCATTGGCACTGTTAGAAGAGCAAAACCAAGGAGACATGTATTTAAGTCAAAGATCAAATGCTGTCGAAGCTATAGAAAGCACAATCCAAGAACTGGGAGGTATCTTCCAACAACTAGCAAACATGGTGTCTGAGCAACGCGAAACCATCCAGCGCATTGACGCAGATACTGAAGATATTGCTTTGAACGTAACTGGTGCTCAAAGAGAGTTACTCAAATATTATTCAAGAATCTCAAGTAATCGATGGCTTATTATCAAATCATTTGGTGTCATATTATTATTCTTTTTCATTTGGGTTTTGGTCAGTTAGATTAAGACAAAAAGTTTTTTATAATAAACACAAAAAGTGATAGATAAGAAAAAAGAGGAAACAGAAAAAAGTTGACTGATTTTAATTTTTTTCATCACCATACGATCATCAACTAGACTCACATGTCATAATCATACACCTAATCAACCTGACACCATTCCTTTTTTTCTTTTTTTGCTATATATAATATATACTGTTTTGTCAATTTTTTTAACTCTTTTGTAATTCTAGTTTTGAATACACTTCTTTGCTTTCTTTTTTTTTTTTTTTTTTTTTTTTTTTTTTTTTTTTTTTTTTTTTTTTTTTTACAAATACCAACTAACAATAGTAAGCTGAATACCTCAAGTCATTGATTTGCGTTTACAACTACATAGGAAAAATATTTCAAATTTGAAGAATAGACTGAGGTGATTAAATTCAGATTTGAAAAAAATGTCCATTAAGTAATAATGATAAAATCATATAAAGTAATAAGCAAATAAAAAAAATTTTTTGGAGAAATTAAAAACAGATAATTGGACATCATTGTCATTTCATTCAGATCAATAGTGTTGATATCAAATATTGGCAAAAGTCATTGCAATGTATAGCACGGATAGTTGGTGATAAAGCTTTAACTCAACAACCTAAGAAATTGAGAAATTTTGCATAAAGAGAAGATGAGTAAAACAAAGCTGTAGGGTTATAGGAGATATTAACTTTTGGTCAAAATAGGAATTGGCAAAAGTGAATAGTGCAGTTTTCAACACCTATTGAGTTAATGATAATTGTACAATAGACCCTTTTTCAATGAAATGCTTTAATAAAGAACAAAATCCTTGATCGTAATGCAGAGCAGCAGTAGCAGCAATTGGATATAACAGGTTGAAAATGACTTTTTTAAACAAGTCCAAGTGATTTATATTATATGAATCAAAATGTCAAACCAAAAACTGGTTAGATAGTTGCTAAGTAAACTTCATATTTTTTCAAGTTAAAATAAGATATTCTCTTACAGAAGCGAGACAAAGCTATAATCCGCATTTCATACTCTTTTTTTTTTTTTTTTTTTTTTTTTTTTTTTTTTTTTTTTTTTATAATATCTCCATAATAATAACTAACGTGAATAAATGCAAAAGTAGGTTCATGTTTTCAATACCGCCCTCTGAATAGCCGAATCACAAATCTAGTTATTGCTACAGCGGGGTACTTGTTTATAATTAAGACTGTAATTCAAAATCAAGATTAAACATGAAATTTTGTCACAACCTTTTTACAATAAATTTATCTAATAACTCTTACTGTTAATACAATTACTTTGATGGAAATACATCTGCTAATTTGTTTTTATATATACTTTTTTATTATTTTCTATTTCTAAAAGTCAATGCCTTTTTTTCTTTCTTTTTTTTTTCTTTTTTATTTCAAAGCTGCTACCAAGTTAAGATGTTTTACATTTGTAGACTTGTGACTATATTACCTTTAAAATCCTATTAAAATGTTACATTAGCGTATCGCTTTGTATATAAAAACCAATTACTACTGTTTCTTAAGTTGTATTTCTCTCATTATTTTTTTTTTTTTTTTTTTTTTTTTTTTTTTTTTTTTTTTTGTAAAATTCGTTGACTATTTTTTGGAAAGCTTGCGAGTACTTTTACTTTGATTTCTTCTAAAATTTCAACACTCAATTTATTATTGATTTATATTTATCTGGTAGTAATCAAAGTATATATCTAGTATTTTGGCGTATTTTTAATAAATGTAGTTAGATTGATAATATTATTGTAAACTATTTTTTCCAATAATAACATTTTTTTTTTGATTTCCAAAAGATGAAAATATTAGTTATTTTTCCTTATCTTATTTTTAAATTTTCATAACTATTTATTAGAACCAGTACTTCAAAAATATAAATGAATAAAACAGAATCGTATTAGAATAAAACAAAAATAATTAATATAAACTTTAATAATTTCTTGGAGAAACATAAAAGTATAGGCTTTCATAATAAATTCTTAAAAGTACTTTTGGATCAAATCTTACAGTAACATTAAAAATAAGGAGAGGGAAATTTATCTTGCAAATGCCTATAGTGCCATTTCGGCTTGAAGTCTCTTAAGTTCTTCTTCTTCATCTGATTCTTCTTCTTTCTTAGCATTCTTACTAGTAGAAGGTGACGATTTCAATTTTGTAGAAGGAGCTTCTGGCATAGATAAAGGCACCTGTCCAACCTTGACCATTTTTTCTTCCAAGACTTCTTGTTCCAAGTCCTTAAGTTCGTCGTTGAGTTCATCATCATCAAATTCAGCAGTACCAGCCAAAGGTCTGGAAATAGCGTTGGAAATCTCTTGGCCTAGAGTGACTTGTTCCTCGATCTCTTCCATGGTCTGATCAACCTTGTCAATATTCATGTTGCCGTGAATATGCTTAAGAGCCTTAGAGCCTTGTTTCATGGCCTTCATAGTCTCAAAGTTGAGGTTAGCTGATTCGATTGCATTCAGTTGGCTTTCTAAACTGTCAATTTGTCCTTGTAATGATTCGAGATTCTTTTCATGCAATTTTTTCCTTCGTAAAGCAGTCCTTGCAACTATTTTAATGGTTTATAAAAAAGGTAGTGGTCAGATTGTGTTAGTCTATCTTAATTTTTACAGAGTTGTTTCTATTAAAAAAGAGTAGCATATAATGCAAAACCAAGAGGATATTACTTACGTTGTTTATTTGTTGTCACATTTTTTCTTGCTATAGCTTCCTGCTCCTCAATCTGTACTTGTAGATGAGCTTCTTTTTTCTGAAGTAATGTGATTTGCATTCTTAGGTCCGCGATAGCTTTCTTTGGGACTTCCTTTTTGCTGGCATCACTGCCAAAAAACATAGATAAAAGACTCATGACTATTATTGTAAATAATTATAAAGTCCAAAAAAAAAACTGGTTATGCAAATATCGATTCAAAAAAAAAAAAAAAGGAATAAAAAAATTAAAAATGTGAAAATTAAATACGGATCGCTTGGGGGAGAAAGAAATAATTGAGATATGATTTATTTATTTGAATTGTTATCGTAAGAAACAAAAAGAATAAATAAAAAGGTGGAAGTGAGGACCATTTGGTAGATGTTTATCAGTGCCCATTGATTACTAGGCTGAACTGCCCTAGCGTGGCAATTAAATGGGTTAGGGTTAATACACCCTTCTCCTGCTATTCATCGCCCAAGAAAATTTTGGTAATTCTAAATTTTATATTAGAAAAGAGCCACAAGCTGAAGTGATATTGCATATATATAAAATACTTAAACTCACAGGTTTCATAGAGTTTTCAAAACAGTCAAAGCTAGCAACAATGAAAGATGGCTACCTAGCAGTGGACTTTCCAAGTAAGTATTGCTCTATCATATTTTATTGGTAAAAACGTGGTTTGATATTAACTTTTTTTAATATTATATTTTGCTATCCAAATGCAGTACTTGACGCGAAATTTTTGGATCTATCTGAACATGACAAGTCTCAGTACGAGGAATTAATTCAGCAAGAAGTTGAACAGTTTGATCTGTCGAAAGAACATACTGATATAGAATCTCTAATACCCACATTCAAGACTCCAGGAATACCTCCAGAGAGTGAGGATTGGATTTTGCGGAAAGCTCAAGAGACAAGTAATGAAGAGGATGCATCTGCTACACAAGAAGGAATCGATTTGTCGCGATATGACATAGACGCGTTTGATGGCGATAACGGCTCTGAAATCTCAGATGAGCAACTAAAAAATTACTGCATTTCCTTAGTATATCTACAGGACGGTTTGGAAAATCTGAAATTACTTGAACAGTACGGTAAAAACCAGTGGCTGCTAGCTAACGATAGTTTAGACCAATCTCTACAAAATCTGCAGCAGGCTGTTAGAGAAGAAAGAGCTAAAGCCGATCTGGCAAAGTTGCAAAAGAAAGAACTAGAACAAAGCGCACAGAGCAGTCTGGAATACTTAAACAACAGATGGGTGGAAGGAATCAGAAACGTAATTGAGGTTGGAATTGCAAATCTAGAAATGAGAGTCAAAATTCAAGATAAGCAATCAACTACTTGACTAATTCGCATCTAGTTGATATATAGTCTGTATTCATGGAATCAAGAAACATTTTACCGCCAACAGATGAATGAGTTTGCGCATTACAAAAAAACTCAGAGTATTCTCATTTAGATTTTCTTCATCAAAGAAACTCAAATAGTTCAGCAAGTTACTTTCAATTTAGAATTCAGAGTTTTATCTTTTAAACGCGTGGCAAGACTTGCGTATAGAGCTATTGCTTGCAAAGAGAAAACTTGTTTATTTCAGGATATGATATGAATAGGAGTTTTCTTGTTAATTACAACAAGATGTAGTATTTTTTAGTTTGGGCGCGTAGAAATGCCATACATAGTACACTTTTGTGTGTAAAATTGCATGCATTCACCTCGTTATCACATCATTTTTTAAAAGTATTTCTAATTTCTTCAACATTCTTTTATCAAGAACTATTAAATAACATACTATTCATCTATTATTCATACAAATTAGATTTTCTACTCACATTAAAAAATGTCTTCAGGAATCCTTCACAACTATTATGGCAAGCTTTCAGCTTTTGAACACACGTTTCCAAACTCTACATCTCATGACAAGGTAATTTTGTTTCTAGGAGGTCTAGGAGATGGACTGGGAACAGTTCCCTATGTTCGTTCACTAGCGGAAGCTCTCAACAAAATTGGCTGGGGAGTCATTGAAATCCAAACCAATTCCACTTTGGAGGGTTGGGCTCAAGGTTCACTTGCTCGTGATGCATTCGACTTGTCCAATGCTGTTGATTTCTTCCGAAACACTCAAAAAAAGACCAAGATTGTTCTCTTTGGCCATTCAACAGGAACTCAAAACTCCATGTATTACGCTACTCAGGTCTACAAGGGGACTCAAAACGTTGACTACAAAGTTCTTACTGAAACAGTCAAAAACAGACCTGCTGTTGATGCAATTGTTCTCCAAGCTAGTGTCTCCGACCGTGAAGCGTTTATAAAGGGAAACGGTTTAGAAAACTGGAAATCTTCTCTTAAAGTTGGCAAGGAGCTGCTCAAAGCAGATCTGCTAAAGGCTGGATTTGATACTCCACAGGTAAAAGCTCTTGACACCTCTAGTTTGTCCTGGTATGACGATGGCTTTACCTCGTTTGACCAGTTTGACAATGACAAGGAAAGACCTGTCAGATACTCGTTAATTCCACCAAAATACACAGACCTGTTTTTCGGTAGCCACGCAAACTCATACAGGTGGGTCTCGTTGTTGGACATACGAGGCGGAGACGACTTTTTCTCCTCCGATTTAGATGACGTCAAAGATTTCAAGGAAAAGACATTTGGGCAATTGACTGTTCCAGTTCTAGTCCTGTACTCTGGAAACGATGAGTTTGTTCCAGACCATGTTGATAAAGAAGAGCTTGTCAAAAGATTCCAAAAAGCTACAAATCCCAAATTATGGAGTCCCTATTCTGGAGTTGTTCCAAATGCTACTCATAGTTTGGAGGGTGCTCCAAAAGAATCATACAATGATCTAATTGCTAGAAGTGTGAAATTTTTAGAATCCCTTTAATATTAAATTAGTTTAAATTCATAAGACTTTACCAAGTTATATAGGAAGAGAAAAAGAAATTATATATTGTAATGAGAAATAACGGATATACGCATATTAGGTTTTTTTTTTTCTTTTGTTATAAATATGTACATTATTTTACCATTCAGATTCACCTGTAGATTTGTTAAAAACATAATCCTTGCCATTAATGTTGGCAACGCCGTCTTTCAAAATATATTTCCATTTAGTTTTGACTCTTTGAACTTTGTCGTATAGACAAAGCATCATCATTCCGTTTTCCATGTCGTCGTCATCACTTCCAGAATCTTGATTTTCGTCTGGATCATCTAAATCAGAATTGATTCCATCTGAGTCATTTTCTTCATCATCATCGTCGTCACCTAAAGTCCCATCTGTTTGTTGTTTCTTGAGTCTTCGTAACAAGTGCGGCGGTATTTCAATCTCTATGTCAGAAGGCTGTTGTGAAGAGTTTAATAGTCTTTCTTGTAGTATTTTGTCTGCTTCTATTCTGCTAGTTTTTTTAGGGGTATCTGAGTCTGTGTTGTTTTCTTTGATTTTGTTTTGAATGGATGATGGGGTAGTTAATGAGTGCGCCAGAGGTCCGTCTGTTTGGGCAATTTGGCCTCCTCCAGGAAGAACCAAACCTCCAACTACTTGGGCAGGTGCAGATCCAGCTGATATGCCATTGGTATTGGCACTATTAGCATTGTTGGAATTTGATGCATGGCCATTAGGGCCCAGGTCGCCACCACCACCTAGTAGACCTGAGGGTGGCTGAGGAGACTGTGGAGCATCCCATGGGAACTCGGCAACTCCTAATGATGAAAGCTTTTGTTGCCAAATCTGTTTTAGTTCTTGTAGGGTTGTCTCATCAACACCACTATCTTCAAAATCTAGACGTATTTCACGTATGACGCCTTCAATAATATCTTGATAAAGTTCACCAACTATTTTGTTCGACATATTGTAGTATTTTTTTAAAAAAATTTAAAAACTTAAGATAAATATATTACACTTGAAAAAATATATCAATAGATGTTTTTTGTAACTGTTTTTTTATTCCGAGCAAATGATCTTTGTTTTACAGTATAGACTTTAATAGAAACTTTTTTATAGAATCTGAAATTTCTCAGAAAAAAGATATTTTGCTGAATTATCGGTATTTAGAAAATAAATCTTTGTAGTTGACGGTTTGGTTCGGAGTTCAAATTATTAGTAAAAAAAAAACTTTTTCTTTTTTTGATTCCTAGTCTTACTTCTCCTTTTTTTGCCACATGTACAGGTTCCAATGAAGAAAAAGCAGCAGATTACTTCTATTTTGCAAGCAAAAACGGCTTATATAGAGTAAATATAGTTTTCAATTGCTTTAAATCAATTATAAAAGCAAAAATGGAAAATTAGCTAAAGAAATGGGGGATATTTAGCTGTTTTTCAGTGATTTGAGAGATTTTAGAATGAAAAGATATGGGTATTTATAGGAATGAATGGTAGGAAGAAGAGTTTCAGAAGGTAGGAGTATTCTCTTCCCCGTTGGACTCAGATATTTGCACGCATGAATATATTGTACCATGTCACGTGATTTGTTTGACCTAAGGTATATGCTTCTTGCAGAGTAGATGTTATTATTATGAAATTTGGCTTATTCACACTGAAATTCAAAAAATAAAAAAAAAATAACCACACCTAAAGATATTTTGAATTGGAAAATCATAACTTATATTTAGCTTTTGTTGAGAAAAATTGGTAACTACCAAATCATAAGTCTATTAATTTTGTCTTATTCATTCTTGGATATACTGGAATTGGTCTGGTAAATATTTTCACCAGTTCAATAAAACGAATTTTACACTCAGAAAAAGCCTAGTATCATGACCGTCGAGATGAACGGTACGTGTTTTACGTGTTTAAAAAAAAAAAAAAAAAATTACTAATACTAATTATTTTTACCTACAGTTGAAGAAATATTATCTCAAATAGCGGCTACGGGTGATCTCGGTGACTTTGTAAAATGGGAGGAACTTCAACCATTATTAGAAGATTACATCGATAAGGTATGATTAAACGATGCATAAAAGGCGGTGGGCATTTTAACTAACTGCTATATTTGTTTTTTCAGGTACTTTCAAAACACTTTGATTCAGCTGTGTCTATCAATAATAACAATTTATCAACTGAAGGAACTGAAGCTTCAAGTATCCTTGAACCTACAGGGACCTCTTTAACAGAAAGCAAAGGTAGTCCTGAAGCTGAAGAAACTCTAAATGAAGGTACAGATCCCAATACAACAGACAATTCAACAATAGCTAATGGGGTTTCCTCTGTGATTCAACCCTATTTTATTGACCCCTTAACAAAACAGGAATTTACTAGAGATGAAATGGTTAATTATACTAAGAGTTTATTAACCATACATGACTTGGGACCGCCATTTACTATTCAAAGATTTGCAGAACTGCTGCTAAACCCAAATGCGCAATACCCCAGAAACCAAGAATCCAAATTTTTGTTAGCTTTAACAAGAGTATTGAATGTTGCTTCAAGCACAACGGACTATGAAGCTATCAACGTTATTTTACTTTCCGAGCAAAAAGAGAGAGAACTTGCTGATCAGCGCCAAAGAAGGATGGATGAGGATGACGACAGTGATAGCGATGAAGATTTGTTTTTTTCTTCAGTTATAAAATCCCCAAAAGAAAACGATGAAACCGAAAAAAATGAAACAGATACAAAAGACGATGATGACAAAATCAATGGAAAATCAGATGGAGAGAATATAGCATCAGATGTTGGCAAAGATACCCCACAGCCTTCACCGGCACGATCAAGGAGTAATTCATTCAATGTCAGAGCTGGTGTATATCCGCCAGGGACTCCAAGTACATCAGTTAATCTTGTTGATAAATTGGATTCTGTTGTCGTAATGTCACCTATACCTTGGCTAAACGACAAGAAATCTGAAGGGGACAAACATGCTGATGTTGACATTAATGAGCTTACAGAAAAGTCGGATTCCAGCCTAGAGGAAAAAAAGGAGGATTTGGTTATGGAACATAAAGATAAGTCACAATCTGATGGTATGGAAATCAATGAGATTGAAGAGTCAGCTAAATCTTCAGAACCCGCTAAGCAGGAATTAGCAGAGAAAGAACTTGAGTCTTTGGACAGCTTGGAAAAAGAAAAGGATGAAACTAATACATATGCTAAAAAAGAAGGATCTGGAAAGAATGGTGCTGTTGTTGATACTGAAAAAATTAAATCTTCATCCCAAGAACTTAGCACTAAGAAAACAGAAGAGCAAGCGAAAGACAGTGAATCTGCACTCATAACACCCACTGAATCCACTTCAAATAATTCAACACCATCATCACCTCTCAAAAGATCTGTCGATAATAATGAAACACTTGAAAAATCTCTTTATCCAGTCAAAAAACAATCTTTGACAAAAAATAAAGAGAACGAAGAGTCTATATCTGATGAAAATGAAGATAATAATGATTCAACTGTTGAAACAGATACAGCGGCTAATAAGGCCGAAAGCTCTCAAACTTCAGAAGCAACAAACGACGTCAATAATGATGACAGCTCTAATAACACAATAATAACAAAACCAATAGATGATAAAAGAATAGAATTTATTGGTAAAGATGGAGAAAAAAGAAGAAGACTTGGCGATGAACCAGATCAGTAATGATTGTTTTTTTTTTTTTTTTTTTCCC
>CBXB010000072.1:6740-40059 GCA_000817185.1 Magnusiomyces clavatus CNRMA 12.647
TTTTTTTTTTTTTTTTAATTTTTTGTTACAATTTTCAAATTGTCTCTCTATATCTTGGATTATTCAATATACATTTGTTCTGTAACAAAAATTTTGGCTACTCACCAAAATTCCTTACAAAAATTTTTTATTATATATATATTTTCACACAATTTCCTTCTTACTTTTTTTTTTTTTTTTTCTTCTTCCTACCTTTTACATGTTTTACCATCGTATCATCATCTTCAACCAACGTTTTAAAACTTCATTCATATATATATTTAGCATTGTATCACAGTTTTACATATACACAATTCATTATCGCGATTCCCCTTTTAAATCACACTCACACACATCATACACCCCTTTTACGCTTAAATATCCTTGATTTATATTATAGACTATCATCATCATCTAATAATAATAATTAATACTACTAGTTTTAAGCGACCTTTATAAATATCTACCCGAATCTTTAAAATCTTTCCCTCCTTTTTTTTTTATTTATTTTTTTTTTACAATATGGCATCTTCAAGAACAGCTAGGAACATTCCTCCCTCAAAATCTCATCATCCTAAACAACCGTCGTTGCCCACAGCCCTCAATTCAAATTTACTCAAATCACTAACATCTGTACATTTACCTCCTCCACCAACAACTAGATCCGCTTCTTCTCAGAAGAAATCATCATCGTTATCATCACCTACATCTCCTCCACAAACTCCAAATTTCACTCCAGATAGTAAATCAACTGTTGCTTCATCAACTTCACACCAATTTATTACAACTCCTTTATCTTTTTCTTTGTCTCAGCATACTCCACCTCCTTCTGGATCAACTAAAACACCAAACTTTAAACGATCTTCTAATAATACTACGAATACTAACAACAACAATAATAATAACCATTCCATTCCAACTCCTTCTACTTCAATAAAAAGACAATCTTCTTCATCTCCTCAGCTAAGTAACTCATCTCCAATTTCTTCTTCTCCCTTATCAACAAGAGATTCCTTAGATAAATCTACAACTACAAAAGAATCTTCTGCTCATTTGGCCGCTATTGCTGCTGCTGCAACTGCCGTTAGCTCGGGAAAAAATCCTTCTTCAAAAAAGTCTAATCGTTACAGCTCAAATTCACCTTCACCCTCACCTTCTTCTCAGCCAAATTTAGTAGATTGTGCCTCTCCGCAGATCCCAGTCTCTAGATTCACTCCTCCTGTGTCTACAAAAACAGGCTTTGATCAATCAACTTGCTCCAAAACCGAAGAAGCTTCTGCACGTGACTTAACCACTTCTTCTCCTTCATATCAACACATTGACCCGCCGCCTGCACTTTCTGGTTCAAATAAATCATCATCATCATCATCATCACCTAGTTTTACAAATCTGTCTTCTGCTAATAAATCATCTATAGCTGCAGTATCTGCTCAAGCTGCTGAAAAAGCTTTCAGCATTGCAAACTCTTCTTCTTCTTCTTCTGATCAAAATTCGTCGTCATCTTCATCATCAAACTTAAATTCTGCCTCTACTTCACCATTTTTATCCGGAATTTCCACTGTCGAAAACAAAGAAAATTCAAACATGTTGCATGCTGGTTATTATTACCCAAATGTCACATCTTCGTCAGGATCAACAGGAATTAACCCTCAATCAACCACTAATAATTCTCATCAACAAAATCAGCCTCAGCAACAACCACAAATGTATAGTCATTTCTCTACTTTTAGTCAAAATCCTTCAATTTCCACTGATAATAAACCATTTATTTCTAAAAATCTAGCTTCATTTTCCAACAACAACTCTTTAAATAATACAAATGACAAATCAGATTCCTCATACTCATCATCTCATGAAATTCCTCCTCCGGAAGAAATGCCCCCAATCCACGATGACGGGTCAAAGCCTCCATATTCATATGCTACTCTCATTGGAATGGCCATTCTTAGATCAAAGGACCGAAAACTGACATTGGCTCAAATTTACAAGTGGATAAACGATACTTTTGAATGGTATCGAAAAAGCAAAAGCGGTTGGCAGAACTCTATTCGACACAATTTAAGTTTAAACAAAGCCTTTAAAAAACAGGAGCGTCCAAAAAACGACCCTGGCAAAGGCAACTACTGGCTTGTCGAACCAGGCTGCGAATTCCAGTTTGTCAAGGGGAAGACAATTAAAAGACCATACAGCATGTCGATAAATAAAGATGAATCCAAATCTTTAGTTTCAAACAATAATAATGCACAATCTAAATCTCAAAACGGAAATGGTTCAGCAAAAAATGACACATTTCAAAACCAACCCCAGGAAATCAGGTTTCATATGCAAGAACCTCCAAAATCTAAATTCCCAAATCCCCAATCAGAAACCATTCGAAATATTTCAGTTACAATTGATCCTTCCTCATCTTCTGATTATCCAATCAACACAGACACAAACAACAACAATGACGATAATAACAATAGTAACAACAAATCTTCAGGACTAATGACATTTTCAATGTCATCTTACAATTACTACTCAGAAGATATCACTGGCCTCTCTCCACTTAGACGATCAAAAACAGCTATAGGTCTGCAGCACACCTTCCCCAAGTCGGACTTTACAAACGACTTGTCCGATTTGGAATCCCCCACTAGGAAAAGAGGAATATCATCAATCGATTATGAATTTTCGTTAAGTCCAAACCCCAAACGAGTTTCTTCTGGACCAAGTCGCACTGCTTCCGACGGCAGCGTTTTGTTTGCTACTCCTTCCTCTACAAACTCATCTTCTTTAAGCAACCTAACATATGCTACTACATTAGACTCTGATAAAATACCTTCTCTTGCTGCTCCCCCCACTAGCTGGCTGCCATACACTAATATGGATGATGGCTCTGGTCTCTGTATGAATTCTGTTTCCTACACAAGCGGGAACATTTTTGAATCGCCAAAAGGAGGCGCATCAGATTTGATTCTTTCTAATGATAAAGGAAATTCTCATTCGACTACATCATCGCCCAGAAGTGCAGCCTTTTCAAGCCATCTTTTGGGCCCAGAGGCCCCTCTAAATAGCCTCAATGATGTTAACAGTAACCAAAAAAGTCTCAACAATACTAAAACCCCTACACTATCAGCAAACCACAACAGCAATAAACTATTTTCTCCAACTGTAAAAAAGTTTGGCTTGGGGTTCCCTTCTCCCTTGGCAATGCCCTATGAGTTTGAAGATATTTATTCATACGCATCATATTCACCCATCAAATCATCTCCATCATCAATCCGACTAGGTAAATTTCCAGCTAGGGAAGATGACGAAGCATTTTCCAGAGCCAGCTTTGGATCTCCAGAACGCCGATCTGGTATTAATGGTACCAAGCGACGCGACTACTATGAGTACTCAAACATGATGTATGGGTTTGGTGAATCCAATGACGTTGATGTCTTTGGTGTCGACGTTTCTCAAGTGCTTAAAAGAGCAGCAGAAAACAATTCTAGTGGTACCAAATCATCAGCAGATTCGATCCCTGCCGCAACCTCGACTCCTAAAAACTCTTCTAGAGTTTCCTCTAAAAAGCAGGCAGAAGATAAGCTTTCTTCTTCTCCAAAGCAACGCAAAATGAAACCTTCCAACTTGAGTTTACAACACTCCAATGACTGTTCAATATCTCAAGGGAATGATGATACTGAAGATGAAGAAGAGCAAGAAGAAGAAGAAGAAGAACATGAAGATAACTATAATGGTAGATCCGAAAAGGGGACTAAAGAAGCCGAAGGGTCGAGATCGTCTTCGATTTCTTCTAAAACTGAAAGCAATTCATCCAATCTTTCTTCTCCATCATTTATCAACAACAACATAGACGCTACATCTTCTCCGACTAAACCCTCGCGGAATGAAACCTCTTATTTATCAGCAGCAGCAACGGCAGCCTCATCATCGTCACCAACAAAAGATAAAGATATCATTTTGAATGCTTTAAAAACACCCAAAGGAAAATCTCAGTTTTCTCAGCAACTTTTTGAGCTTCGTAATACAGAAGTTGAAAAATTCTTGCACTATGACTCTCCAATCAAAACCCAAAGTGGAAGTTTTTTCTCACCTCAAAGAAAGTAACCTTTTGCCCTTATATAGATTGATATCTTGTTATTATTAACATATGCACATTCTCTATTCTCATCATTATTCTTTTTTTTAATTATTATTATTTTTTTTTCTTTAATTTATTTGTCATGAACTTTTTTTTTTATTTTTATTTTTGAAATATATAGATAGAAATGTTATTTATATATAATTTTTTAATTTTATTATTATTGTTATTTTTTTCCTTTTTGCGTTTTTTAAAAACATGAAACGTTATTTTTTATTAAATTATTGTAGAAATAACTGGAAATATATATTTTGGCTATTTTTTCTTAAGATTAAATGTTTAATATAATATTAAACTCTTGTATGTGTATATGCTAATAAAAATAAACAAATAAAACAAAGCAGTTATTAATACTACATTAAATATAACAAACAAATATGAATTAAAAAAAAAGAAAAAAAAAAAAAGAAAAAAGAAAAAAAAAAAGGAATAGTTACAAAACATTTTGTATTATTGTATCTTATATTAATTTGGATTTTCAAAATGAACTGTATTCCCTGGTTGTGAAGGTTTTAAAAGACTAGTAGTAGTGTTAGAAACAGTATTATTATTATTAACCAAATTTTGACTTTGAATTTGTTGATGATGTTGAGCACGACGGAATGGTGCTTGAGCAACGGAATCCTGACGATTTATATTATTATTTTGATTTTGAATTTCTGATCTATTTGAATGTTGCTGTTGTTGCTGTTGTTGTTGCTGCTGTTGAGCTAACATTTGTTGATGGAGAGCTTTCGCTTTGGTTACAGCATCTTGATTGTTTGGATCATTATTGTTATTATTTAGATTCTGATTTTGAATTTCTGCTCTATTTGGATGTAACTGTTGTTGTTGTTGTTGCTGCTGCTGCTGTTGAGCTAATAACATTTGATGTTGAACTTGATGAGCTTGTGCAAGGATTGATGGAGAAATGAGTTGTGTTGTACTTTGTTGATGATTTAATTGCCGGCTCCCATTATTTGAACTTTGATTACTATTGGGTCTTTGCTGCTTTTGCTGCTGTTGTTGACGTTGTTGCTGTGAATCCGATCCAGACTGTTGTTTTTGCTCATCTGTGGATTCTGATGACGGCAAGTCTTTAGGATCAAAAAACGGCTGATTCCATAAAGAAGAAAGAACAGCTGAAATGATCTTTGTATTTCGAACAATTGTGTTCATCAAGACATCGGACTTTTTCTTTGGATCGGGAATCCATGATGCAGATGACGCACGCTTGATACCTTCCTCACTCGTTGTTGGCCTGTTGCTGACCTGTTGAGGGTATTGGGAATCGCTATTGCTAATAGCTTTGCTTTGAGATGCAGGGTTTGTGTCTTCTGCCGTCTCAAAAAATTTCTTGTTTCCGTGATCTAAGGACTGATCAGTCATTGTGTTCTGATCTGGAGTTCCTGTCAATGACAATTCATCTTGTGCTTTCAGAGTAGATAATGTGGTTGCGCTAAGACTAACTGGTTGATGCTTGGACAAGCTTTGGCTTAAGTTTAATGTAGATGCTGATGTTTTCTTCTTCAATGCTGTGTTGTTTTTACCAGCAATTGTGTAATAAAATGGATTTGTTGTGCTCCCACTAGATGGAGAACCGTTGTTTGCGCTGAGTGTACGGAAAAGACCCACGTCGGCGCTAGTAGTACGCAAGTGCGGTTGACGTCGAGGACTTGATCCCAAGTTAGACTGCCTTTTGGGACTAGCTGAAATGGCACCTTGTGAAGTTGAAGATGTCATATTCTGAATAGCATTTTGTTGTTGTTGGACTGCCATGTACTTGTCGCTGCACATCTTTGTCCAACTGGGTCCTACATGCTGCCCTTTCCGCATTCTAATTCGTCTAATTGCATCGTACAGTGGAGACTTGTATCTTCTGACACTGTTAAACTCTTTTTCGAGTCTCTCATCGTCCAGGTCACGGTTTCTCTCGGCATTGATACGTTCTCTTTGTTTCCATAGCTTTTGCTGCGCTCGTGAAGATCCTGGCATAAACGTTGTAAAAAACAATTTCGAAGGCGTAAGCATGCTTGAGATCTGACGAGATGGCGTTCCAGGGGTATTAGCACCGCTAGCTGAAGGAGTGCTGCCAGGGGTGTTTTTGTGAGACCCCACAGGACTCGAACTGTTACTATTGTAAGAACTAGACAGCACTTGTTCCGATGATTCTTCCGTATCCAAGAAATATGATGTAAAGTTTTTTGGAGTCCCTAAACTAGAACTGTTGTTGGTAGAGTTTGATTCTGGCCTCGAATTTTGCATATTTCGAGAACTTTTCGGAGTATTTGCGTGCCTCATCAAAGTGTGGGTGTCCAAAGACGATACCAAACTACTCAACGAGCTCCCTGATTCTGTGCTTGCTGGTTTTTGAGATGAAAGTTTACTATTTTTATTCGATTCATCTTCAGAAGACTGATCCCAAATTGTCAATGATGCGCCTCCAGGAGCAATCGCCAAAACAGTCTCCTCAGAGACCTGGGGTGGAGGAGGATTATGATTAAACAATAACGTTGGCGGTAATGTATATTCTGAACTTTTTGCCTTTGACAAGGACGATGCTGGTAAATTGATATCATCTCTTGGCATTATATGGGACTCTTCTGATTTCGAATTGCTCTTTGCATCATCTGTTTTGCTGTTTGAGTGACTAGATTCTGAGATATTCCTGGATTGGTGTAAATCGTTAGATGGGTCTGTTGTTGTTTGATTTGAAAGTGTGGAAGGCTTCTTTTGCTGTTCATTTTGTGAGACAGCATTCATCTCCGATGCATCGTACAAGTCATCGTCTTCATCATCGTCGTCGCTAATGAGGTACTGCGTAGGACGCGCATTTTTTCGCGAGTTCAAGTTAAATTGTGACAATTCTCTTACAGAAGGTACTAGCTTGTCTTGTTCATAATGAGGATTTGTATAATCATCGTTGTCATCGCGTATATTTACTTGGTTACTTTGTTCGTATGGTTCATCATCCTCATCATCCTCATCGTCAGTATCAGGCCCTACTGATAATATCACTTTTCTAGAAGTTGTATTTCCTGATTTTGCAATTGTGGAATTCTCGGTTTGAGGTCTATTGCTAAGGGAGTTGTGATGGTTAGGTGAATGCAAATTTGCGGTGTCAGAACAAACTGTTTTTAAGCCTGTTGATAAAGTTTTTGTGTTAGAAGTATTAGATGGAGCAGCAAGGGCCGTTAGATTTGTAGAAGATTGAGCAAGCCTGTTTAAATTTCGGCCATATGATGCGGTGCTACGATGGCGACTTGTATGAGCAACAAATTGCTTGTTAGATGCGCGTTTTCTGTTAGCTGACGGGCCGTAAGTTGTAAGGCTGTAAGCTGAAACACTTCTTCTTTGAGGAGGCCTCTGGATGCGAGCAAGTGAGTCGTCTGTCATTTGAATCTATTTGCCTGAGATATATGAATAAATTATAAGGATTTTAAATTTTAATTTTATGTTTTTTAAGCTATATGTAAGTCGCTCGTTTTTGGTGATGGTTAATTGGTGGTTTTGACTTTTTTGACTTGCTTAGTATTTTTAATTTTTTTAATTTTTGTTTTTCGCTCCCTCCAATTTTATTCACCATCATATAAAAAAACATCAAGTTACAGTTTAAAAAACAACGAAACATTTTTAGATTTAAAGCAATTAAAGGCACTCAATGGACCTTTTACTCACAGCACATTCATACGTCGACCGGCTGGTCGGTGCACCAGACCAGAAAAATTCTCTGGGATCAAAGTCGCATATTCAAGGTCCTATTCAGGTTTCTCGGTCTTCTAAAATTAAAATCCTACTACTTGATAAAGACACGGTAAGCAGTTACGATTTGATACGAAACTATCTAAATGTTATTAAGAAACAACTCTAACAGTTTAGAAATTTGATATTATAGATTGGTATTGTTTCAATGTTTACTACCCAGTCAATGCTTCTCAAGCATGAAGTCTTTTTAATAGAGTAAGTTTTTTTTTTTCGGCAATACTTTGCAGAATGTTTCACAGTAGGTAATGGACAAACTAACCCAATACTTTAATTACAGTCGCCTGGATAATACAGCAAGAGAAAAAATGAAACACATACATTGTATAGTATTTGTAAGACCAAGTCCTGAGTCAATTGACGCTTTAATTGATGAATTAAGGGCACCCAAATATGCTTCTTACCAACTATTTTTCACCAACGTTGTCAAAAAGTCGTCATTAGAGAGACTTGCCGAGTCGGATGACCACGAAATAGTGACAAAAGTTCAAGAAATATTTGTGGACTTTTACATTATCAATTCAGACTTGTTTTCAATTAATCTAACACCGCCTGCGCCTTGGGGTTTACACGGAAGATCTCCTGAAATATGGGACCCTACGTTGCTATTAAGATCAACAGAAGGAGTTTTTGCATCTTTACTAGCACTCAAAAAGCAATCGATCCCATTAATAAGATACGACCGTAACTCTCCCCTAACCAAAAAGCTGGCAACAGAAGTTCTCTACAAAATGAAGCAGGAATCACAACTTTTCAATGCATCTAAAAGCTTAAAGGAAGATACCCCGCCAGTTTTACTTATCATAGATCGTAAGAACGACCCTGTAACGCCTCTTTTAACTCCCTGGACCTATCAGGCCATGGTTCATGAGCTTATTGGAATAGTAAATAACAGAGTAGATCTATCTAATGTCCCTGACATCCAACCTGACCAGCGTGAGGTTGTGCTTTCTGCGGACCAAGATCCGTTTTTCAAAAAATCAATGTACTTAAATTTTGGCGATTTGGGCGCCTCGATCAAGGACTATGTCAGACAATACCAAGCAAAAACTAAAATGAACCAAAACATTGAATCTATTGATGACATGAAGAGATTTGTTCAAGATTACCCAGAATTTAGACGCCTTTCGGGTAATGTTTCTAAACACGTTTCTCTTGTTTCAGAACTATCTAGATTGATTTCTGTCAATAACTTGTTGGAGGTATCCCAACTAGAGCAGTCTCTATCATGCAACGATTCTCACAACAGTGACCTGAGATCGATTCAATCGTTTATTCAAATGGAAGATTTGGATACGGAAGTGAAGATCAGGTTAGTGGCACTTTATGCCCTCCGATACCAAACACACAGCGCATCGCAAATTCCATTGCTCATCGACCTTGTTGCTACAACAGCCAAGACTGAAGAAGAAAAGATCCGAGTAAAGACCGTTATCCCAGCCATGATCAACAAGTACTGTGGAAGCGCCCATCGCCAAGAGCCACTCTACGCTGCGGAAGCAGGTTTCCTTGCACGTGCTCAAACCAGTTTGAAGGGCCTCAAGGGTGTTGATAATGTCTACACCCAGCATACTCCTCTTTTAGAAAAGACGCTCTCATCGTTAATCAAAGGAAGGCTCAAACGCACAACACATCCATACATGGATCCGGGCGACGGCTCATTGCCACCTTGGGCATCTAACGCTCATAGCAATGCAAATACAGATGCCGCTTTAGATGAAAGACCACAAGATATTATAGTCTTTATTGTTGGCGGAGCAACTTATGAAGAAGCCCGCCTAGTAGCAGAAATAAATGCGTCTACTCCTGGAGTTCGCATCGTCTTGGGAAGTACAAGCATGTTAAATTCAAAATCGTTTTTAGATTTAATTCAGAATTCAAGTGATTATTGGACTGGTGGAGACTCTAATCAAAGCGCGAGCCTAAGAGGAGCTTCACCTGCAACAAGACTCGCTACTCGTATAAAATAGATTCTTATTTTTTCCCTTAACAATTTCATATATAGTCGTATTTAATTTGATTCCTACCAAAGGTAAAAAAATAAAAAAAAAAAGTTCATTAAATAAATAAAATTATACAACTATAAACAACTTAGCTTTCCCTATATCGTCCAAATCTTTCTTCCCACTCAATTAGCTTACTCGTGAGTGATTCCATTAGTTTGACTGAGGGTTCATAGCATTCAAACATGACATTAAATTTGGATTCATCTAGTAAATCATTATAGTTTTCCAGTAGAGTTGAAGCTGCTAGAGCTGAACCGGATTCGGAGCCGTTACTAGCACTGAATTCGGATTTTGGAAGTGTTGTGTCTTTTTGAGAAGATGAGTTTCCAGGCTTTTTGGATTTCGAGCCTTTTGAAGTTCCACTGCTACGTGAAGAAGAAGACGACTTACTGCCATCACTAGCCTTTTCTTGTGTCGTTTTCGAGTCACCTTCTTGGGCTTGCATCCGTAGTAATTCCATGGATATGTCTCCTTGATCAAGTCCGCCATAAATTTCTTTGAAGCGAGCTGTTCTGTACTGAAGAAGCTTGTGCCTGTTTTCATGCTCTATTTCCAGGTCTTGTCTTGTTCGCGATATGAACTCTAACAGTGCGGCAACTCGCTTCTGCATCTCTGGCATAGAAGTTCTTGAAGGGGGGATTCTTGGTTTTGATGGGCAATCAAATTTACTATCAGAATAATGATCTCGGTGATTATTAGATCCAGTCTGAGGACTTTCACCTCGAGTACCTCCACGAATACGAGTGCGATTACGTTTGTTTGGTGTGGAGGCTGCTGGGGCATTAGTAGACGATAATTCTTCTTCAGCACCATTTGTAGCTGCTTTTCCGTTGGTGAATGTTGCTCCTGTATTTGAAAAGTTATTTGACTTTTTACTTTGAGCTTTTACCCCCGAATCTGATAGTTCGTCGTCAATTCCCGCTGTGTCGAGATTACGTTTACGGCCTGCATATGCTTTTGAATCCAACCCCTGGTCATCCTGAAATCCGGATTTCGCTAGTGACATGCTACATTTGGATCGAGAAGAGGAAGATTTAACTTGATTACGACGACTTGATGTTCTATTTCCAGATTGCTCTTCGGAAGATGATGACCCGCCTTTCTGCTCACTTGCTCTTATCCGTGATGATTGTGTTCGGCGCAAATGAGTTGCCATTTCGGGATCTTCGTTTTCGTCTTCGTCGCCTGGTTTTGAGTCATGAACAGATTCTTCCAAGGCCCTACGTAAATTCTCTTCATATACTTGTGAGTTAAGAGTTGGTCTCGTACGTGTATGTCTGGAATGGGCTACTGCAGCAGCAGCAGCTGCAACCGAACTATGATGTGCGTTGTCTGAATTACTTGCGGCCGTAGTAGCTGTGGCTGGAACTGATGGAGACCTGGGTGAGTTTTGGGTAGATTGACGACGCGAGGAAGGACTGCTGGTGGTCTCTAGTTTATTACCGCGCTTTCGCTTTGCACTTCTAGATCTAGAACTTGAAGAGTCCTCCTCTTCATCTGCCATATCAACATCGTTATCATTGTCATTTTTTTCTAGATTACTATCTTTATTTCTAGTGATATTTTCGGAAACATCCACATCTTCCTCAGACGGGTCTTGTGGAGAATACTTCGACGTTCGACCATTAGGTCTTACAACAATGACATGATATTCCGGACGGCATTTCTCACAAAAGTATACGTCAGGGACGTCTTCGTTTGTCAAAAGACCAACGCAGAATCCGTGCTGCCACACCTCACACATGTCGCATTGAATAAATAGTGAGGTGTCGACTTTGTCTTTGTTCTGTACGTTACTAAGCTGAAGATCCTGATGTCCGCATATACATCGTGTGATTTCTGAAGGTTCGTCTTCGACATCGTTGTCCTCCTCTTCGTCTTCTATTGGTTCCTCGTCTTCGTCTTCTGGAATAGCAGACTTTTCTATTTTTGTGTTAGAACTTGCCTGCTTTTTTGACACTCTTGATTTGGAGGTTCTAGTAGAAGCTTCCCCTTCTTCATTGTTGTCATTTATGATACGGGTAGATTTAAGTTCAATGTCGGGCTCCTCATTTTTTTGTGAAATACCTTCCCCAGAGTTGCGTGCAATTCGCTTTATACTCTGGTCTGAGTTAGATGAGGAAGAAGAGTTTATTGAAGATAAGGGAGAGGATTCTGGTATTATTTCATCGCTCGCTACAGGACTATTGCTAGCACCATTATTATTAGTCGAACCTTCTGTAGACTTTGTAGACATTATGATTATTTAAAGAAAAGTGGCTTTGAAAATTTCAAATTGCAACGGTGAATTAGAGCTTAATACTGCGCGTTTTAATGATGTGTATATTTTATTATATTTATTGTAGTGACATTAGCATTATATGATCATCAAACTGAAAAGATTTAAAATTTAAGAAACAAAATATAGAATAATCAAAGGCTGCAAGAAAAAGAAAGAAAACAAGTAAAAAAAACTAAATAAAAAAAAAAATAAAAAAAAAAAGGAAAAAAAAATACATTACTTTGATATCTTAACTTTTTGAGCCCGTTGTGTATCAATTTAGAAAAAATAAAACATTTGTTACACACATTGTAATATCTAGGTCGAGGTTGTTTCATTGTGGCTAGTAAGACTAGTACTGAGTGTAAAACCAATACTGGACATGTTAAACATCTCTATCCTATGCTAAGAAACAGACCTTTTTGAACAGAGCCAAAGCCTGTTTAAGAAACAGCTTTGAAATATAAAGTCTCACAGTAAAAATTACTATCTAATGTTTTAACTATATAAGCTTATCATACCAATTTTTTTAAACGTAACAAACTGCTGTAAAATATTTTGTTCATATTTATGTATTTTTTTATGGCATTTTATCATCTTGTGAGTATATAGTAGTTAATTTTATAAAAAGCAAAAAGCAAAAAATAAAAATAAAAACATTTTCTGTGTCAATATCACGTAATTATATATTTTTAAACAAATTTAACTATGAGTGGTTGCCACATTCTCATCAATATTTGGTAAATTCAAATATATGAAAGAAAATATCTCTAAAATCTACCATTTAATATCCATATCCTTGTTGTTTTTAAACTTTTTGGAATCAAAGTAATAAAAGGCCTGTAAGTCAATTCTTCAACCTCAAGCATTATTTCAAATACCATCAACAGTAAGAACCAAAATGCTGATGTGGTATCTACTCATGATTTTTTGTATAGTAATGTTGAAACAATATGCACCTTAGGCATAGCTTTTCATGGCCATACTAGATGATCCAGAATTTATTCTCTTTTTTACTCAATTAATTTATCATCTGAATTCATTGCCAAAAAATTCTAAAAGCAATTTAGAAATCTCATTGATAAAATTGGTATTGAGACTCAATTTCTTATAATGTATCTTAGTATTGTTTAATAGTTCAGCTCGTTCGTATCCTAAATGATTATTCGGAGCCAATAAAAGTAAAAAATAAAAAGCCAGTGTTAAAAATTATATAAACATATAGCAACTGTCAAATAAAAAACACCAAAAAACATATATCTCTTAATAAGAACATAATAATAATAAAATAAAAAAAGTTCAACCGTTATGACGAAGATTAACAGCTCTAGTTGTGCTAATATTACCAACAAAGCGTTCCTTTGCACGCCCATTCTTCAAAGCCTTTTTAACACCGTTTGTGTCCAAAGGCTTAAGCAATTCAAAACGGCATAGCAAGTCTTTCCCTACTGACATTACAGCAGCCCAGTTGCCAAATTCTCCACAGTAGTTTGGTGCAGAAAAAACAGTCACCAACTTGCGACGATTGAAGAACTCATACCCATCCTCTACAACCATATGACCTCTTGCAACCAAATCAAACCCCAATTTGGCACAAAAGGAATCAATAACAGATCTCCCAAAGCAATAAGATATGCCTCTATCGTTGGGCCTCCAATCAGCAACACTACCATCAGGGTCCGACCAAAGAAGGTCACTTAGAAGTCCGGCATCAGGAATGTCAGTTGGTCTTTGGATAGAGCGTATATCATCAAGGGAGTTCAAGTAAGGAGAGAGCCCACCATGTACACAAAAAATCTTTCCACCAATAGTGGCTGCAATAGGGAAGGTGTTGAAAGTATCAACAAACGTCTTCCAAACCTTTACTGAAGTTCTACGCTTGCATTCGTCATAAAATCCGTATACCCTGGTAACACTAGCACATTCGTGGTTACCACGAAGTAGAAATACATTTTCAGGATACCTAATCTTGAAGCATAACAATAAAAGAATTGTTTCAATAGACTGCTTGCCTCTATCAACATAATCTCCCAAAAACAAATAGTTGGATGTTGGCGGCATCCCACATAATTGAAAAACCCTCATCAAGTCACCATATTGACCATGAATATCACCAACAACTTGAACCGGGGTTCCTAGTTCCAAAAGAGTAGGCTGAGACAAAAATATGGATCTTGCGGCTCTACAAATGCCAATTATTTCGTTGTTAGAGATACATACTCGCTTTGATGGTGGTGAAGATGATAGTCCGGCATCAATAAGTCTTTGAATAAGTTCATTAACATCAACAGCATGCTGCTTGGGTCTAGTGTTGGGACTTGCACCTGAATGGTTATTGGACTTGAAAGATGTTTCAACTGTCGGACCTCCGATAACCGTTGGCGCACTTTTCCTGTAAGAATGAGGCTTGTATGAAGTAAGCGGTTGCTGAGGGCCTAGAGTCTTTCCTTGGCTTGGTAATGTGAGAGTCGAAGGTGAAGAGGCGTCAGAAGATCGGATAGGAGCAATAGTAGGCGACTGGTTTGGACTATCTTGAGAAAAAGAGCTCAAAGAGCTGCCAGAGTTAGTGGCAACAGACGAAACGCTTGAGGAAAGGGTTACGTTAGTTGTGACTGAGGATCCGGTAGCATATAATTCATTGCTCGTCGAATGAATGCTTTGTCGACGGGTACCTGCTGGGATTGCAGGGGAAGGAGAATGAAGCCAATTAGAGTTCAAAGCATCTTTTCTCTGGCCTTCGACAGGAAAGTAATTGGGGGAAGGCTCTCCAAATGAGCTGGAACTTGAGAAGCTTGCAACATGAGGACTCTGTGTGTCTTTGCCACCACCAAAAATGTAAGATGAGCTGGCATTGTCTGCAAAAAGATAATTTTTGTTCGGCTCGTTCTTTATAGTAACATTGTTTGAAGAAACTGAAGTTTTCGAGGAAGAATGAGGAGAAGATAAAGAGCTTGGTCCAAGAGATAATAGAGACAACTCGTTATATATAGGCTCCTGATCACGAGTGTGAGAAGAAGATTCTTGGGAATCACCATACGCGGGATTTTGAGACTTGACGGCATGTTGCGGAGGACACTGGTTCTCCGAATAGTGAACGGGAGAGTTATTACACAATAATTTCATTTTACTTTTCCCACTACAAATGGGGTCGTCTAGGCCACCACCATCTTCTGACGTAGAACCAGATGTAGACGCAGAAGAAGAGGAGTGGCCTGCGACTACATTTGGCGTCATTGCAATATTGGTATGGTCATTTTTCGAAGGAGTATTACCCATGGGATAAAAAAGGAAGAAGAGTACAGAATGGCGAACGACAAAACGGAGTTGAAGAGGTTAATGGGGGGGCTTAAGAAGGGTAAAAGCTCTTAAAAAAATTTGGAGAAGAAAAAAAAAATAGCACTAAAAAGGTTGCTGAAGTATCAATAGGGCAAACAATAATAATGAGAATTCAGGTGAGAAATTACTGAGGATATCACCAAAATTGCGTCGTTTCAAAATGTTAAAAAAGGAAAATTGCGGGAAGAAATCTGGAAGGTTTGAAATAACAAATAGGAATTTTCGGCTGACCAAAAAACACGTGCCGTATATGTAGTAAGCGATTACATGATACGTTACAACTTAATTTTCTCTAAAAGTAATGTAATAATACAAATAATCAACTTTTCTTAATTGGGTCCTAAAAAGTCTATTTTTTGGGCGAATAAGGTCAAAACCACCACGTATAACTAACTGTGGTGATTACAAGTATGTACACTAAAACGTTAAACCAGATATCCTTTTTTTTTCTTCTTTCTTTTTTCATCTTTCTTTTTTCAACTTTCTAACATTGAAAAACATATATATTATCAACAGCATTAAATATCATAAATTATCCAACAAATGATTTCCGTATCTCGCGTGTATGCTGATGTACTAGAGAAAAAGCCAAGATCTTATTGGGATTATGGTATGTATTGTTATCTTCTTTACACACTTAAAATTTTTGATAAAAGCCAAAGAATAAATAAAATAAATGAATAAAACAAAACACATTCTATTTTATATTAGCTTTTTCTAACAGCAAGACTTTCTTATATTGCTTTTTTATTTTAATATTTTTTAGAACAATTCTCAATTCCTTGGGGAGCACAGGACCACTACGAAATTGTTCGACGTGTAGGTCGTGGTAAATACTCAGAAGTCTTCGAGTCTATCGACACCTCTACAAACAAGTACGTTGTTATAAAAGTCTTAAAACCCGTCAAAAACAAAAAGATCAAGCGTGAAATCAGTATTCTATTCAATCTCGCAAATGGAACAAATATTATTACTTTATTGGATGTAGTTCATGATAAAGGATCAAAAACAACATCTCTAGTTTTTGAGAGTATACAAAACACAGACTTTAGAAATTTATATCCTACATTCACAACCTACGATATCAAATATTACATGTATGAACTTTTAAAAGCATTAGACTACGCCCATTCTATGGGAATAATGCACCGTGATGTTAAGCCGCACAATGTTATGATTGATCATGCGAAAAGAAAGCTTCGTCTAATAGACTGGGGTCTTGCTGAATACTACCATCCAAACACAGCATACAATGTCCGAGTTGCTAGTAGATACTTTAAAGGTCCTGAACTTCTGGTTGAATTCCAATACTATGATTACTCTTTGGACCTTTGGTCTTATGGGGCTATGTTGGCCTCATTAATATTTAAAAAAGAGCCATTTTTTCACGGTAATTCCAATACAGATCAATTAGTTAAAATTGCCCGGGTATTAGGTACTGAGGACTTGTACGAATACGTCAACAAGTACAACATCACATTATCACGAGAGTTCGAAGACTTAGGAACATATGAACGAAAACCTTGGTCAAAGTATATTACAGAATTAAATATGGCATTTGCTACTCCAGATGCTTTAGATTTTATTGATCATTTATTAGTTTATGATCACCAAAAAAGACTTACAGCCAAAGAAGCCATGGCTCACCCATATTTTGATGAAGTTCGCCTCAATTAAAAAAATTTTTACCTTTTTTTTCAATTATAAAAAATTAAAAATCAAAAATTTAAATCTAAATATATATAAATAATATAATATGTCACTTTGTTTTGTTTGTTTATTACTACTATTATTTTATGCCAACATTAACTATTCTGAATTGCAATCAACTTTTAATATATGTTGTAGAGATGACTTTATTTTAAAATCAACCAATTCATTTCCAAGATACATTTCTGAAGCTCAGTATTTTTAACATGTGATAAGACTGATTGAACAAGTTGGTCTCTTTGCGAGCTTAGATATGCCTTTTTAATTTGTAACCCATTTAAAGCTTCATTTTGAGGTACAGTAGTAACAGAAATTTGTTGCAATGATTCCAAAAACAAATTTGTTGACGTTTGAGAATTTACCAAACGAAATAGTATAGGACAAATAACAGATCCCAAATACTTATAAGCAATTATTTGATCAATCAGAAATTTTTCTAAGTATATTTTTTTATTATCTTGTGACATATTTCCCAATTGAGAGAATGTATATTGATTATCTGGATTGGTATCTGCTGCCATCTTTTGAATGTATTTGCAAATTATTTCAATTGATTCTAAGATATTAAATTTGTTAAGTTGATCAAATCACAAAGTTAATAAGTGTTTGTTTTATATTCCTTTAGTACAACGAAGTAAAATTAAAACTTACGATATCTTGTGATAATTGTTGGAATTGCAAGATTTGTCAAATATGTTATAATAGTTTGCTTGATCTGTCTACCAGTTAGTTTTAACTTATCTCTACAAGAAGAAGTAAGTCTATGCTTGTAATATTTGCTGAATATCCAAAAGTACCAGTCTATAGATTGCTTATAGACGAGCTCAACGACTTCAACCCACTTTTGGGATGTTTCAGATATTATTTTTAAGCTACAATTTAGTATTGCTTGAGAAACTTCTTCTATAAGTACTAGGTCGGTTGATATAATATCATCGTAAAAATATTTTTTAAAAATATATTTGTCGATGAACTCGCACTCAGAACTAGACATTTTTGTGAGCTTTTGTACAATAGCTTTTACCAGAATGCACTTGTCTGTGTATAGGTGCTCTTGACATAAGGAAACCAATGATTTTCTATTTTCAATTTCGCATTCTGATTTCAGTTGTTGTTCAAGTGCTGTAATCCTTATAATTGTATCCTGAAGGTTTTGACTTGTTTCATAGTACCTTCTTTGCCAATACCAGGACATATCTTTTATTTTATCAGTGATTGACTCCAAGTACAACTTTGTTAAATTGTCTTTCTCTTTATCAACGAGATTAGTTTGAGCGTAGTTAAACTTCTTCCTAGAAACAACAACGGCCTGATAACTTAAAGTTAATTTTCGCTATTATATTATCAAATATATAGCAATTTTATTTTAAATCTAGCTAACTCATACTACTGCTAAATAAAATGATAATTGCTCATCTGAAATATTAAATTCACTCATTTTTTCTTATATTCCTTTACTTTTTAAACTAGCTGATAATCAATGATAAGAAATTCTACAAAAGCCTAAATTGTTTTAATATATATTAATATACAGTCATGTGACTTGTTCAATTTAGGAAAGAATTACGCGTTTGGTGACTTGATTATTTTAACGTGTTTAATATTCCCTTACACGCTTATTTTTGTTTTTTTGTTTACATCTTTTTAAAAACATTACCTTCTGTAAAGAAAACCAATTCAAAACCACCAAATATGGACACTTCGTCGTATCGTAAACCAGGCTATCTGGGCCCAAGCTTGTTTGATAATGCACCAATAGATATTACTTCATTTTCTAATGCAAGTCAATCAAATTTTGAGCCGACTGAATTCGATGTTACAAATTACGACGCGCTGGATTTGTCTTTCTCAAAGTCTATTTTTTCCAGGGCTGCAAAAACGACAATATCTGCAAAAACTTCAGAAGGCTTTACGATAACTTTGAAAAAAAAGACTCAAAAATCAAAAAACAAGTCCAATGATTTATACTCACACGTAGAAGACATGCAGCAACTGGAAGTCGATGTTAATGAAAGAAATCCTGGAGGAAAACTTAACGAATTTGATAATCGAAATCAATTTGGTATTCCAATATATCAGTTCAAAATTGATTTGGAGAAACGAAAAAAAGAAAAACGGCTTCAAGAAGACAGAGACCAACTTTTGCATGAAAGGCTGTTAGAGCGCAACGGTGATGTGCAAACAACAGATGTTCAACCATCGTCAGCTCTAAAAGATTGTACACTGCTTACAGAGAAATACAGACCAGAAAAATGGGTCGACTTAGTAGGCCCAGAAAAGACTCATAGACGATTGCTAAAATGGCTTCGACATTGGTCCCCAATTGTATTCGATACTCCAGGACCTACATTCAAAAACATCTATAATAACAACAAGAACTTTCCCAACAAATCTGATTTTGTCGATGTTTTATCAAGGCCTCAAAAAAAGATTTTGCTAATTCATGGTCCTCCTGGCATTGGGAAAACCACTGTTGCTCATGTCATAGCTAACCAAGCAGGATATGATGTATTGGAAATCAACGCTTCTGATGAAAGATCCGCGTCGACTGTAAAAGACCGAATTGGCTCAGCTGTGTCTTCCTACCGCTTATCTCAATCGAACAGACCAGTTTGTATTGTTGCAGACGAGATCGAAGGTGCTGCTGAATCAGGATTTATTAAAGCTCTTGTTGATTTGATAATGGCTGATTCACGGGCATGTTCTTACATTGAGAAATTGTATGGTGCCGAAGCTAAGGCAAACAAGATAACACCAAAGGAAATTCTTGGAAAACTGCGGAAAGGCAATGCTCAGCACATGGATGAAGTATCTAATTCTACCACCAAAAGAAGGAAAGCCAACAAATCAACCCCTGGAAAAATTTTAAATGCTTTGCTAATGAGGCCAATTATAGCAGTATGCAATGATGCTTATGCTTCTTCTCTTAAGATGCTTAGGCCTTATGCTGAGATTGTTCCTTATCAAAAAGTATCGCCTTATACCCTTGTTGATACCTTGCAACAAATCTGTGTAAAAGAAGATCTTAATATATCAGCCAAAGAACTAACTCAGATTGCAATTGATTCTGAATGTGATTTACGAAGTTGTTTGAATTATCTTCAGTTCGGATATACGAAGAAGTCTGATATTGATAAGATGAGCCTAAAGGAACAACTACTACTACAAGAAAAGTCAGTAACATTATCTTCTAAAAAAGACACATCTAAGAGTTGGTCTTCAGTTGTACTACAACTTTTCCAGCAACGCCGAGGTGTTTCTATCAAAAGTGGTATCAATAATGGCATTAGAAATAAAAATGATGAAAGTCAGACTCTCTTGAGAGAAGTACTTTCTTGTGGTGAATTTGATCGTATGATTACAGGTGCTTTCCTAGCTTATCCTCATATGGAATTCCATGATGATCTGTTCAAAAAACCTGTTGTATTTGGAGATTGGCTGTTTTTTCATGACTCTATCAATAACGGAGTATATCAAAATCAACATAGCTCTTTGACAGAATATTACCCTTATTCTTCCATGGCAAGTTACTCTTTATTTTCTAACATTAACAATAATAATAAGTCTTTTTATGGAAATTCAGCCATATCACTATCTGAACACGAATACTTTGAGCAGTTGAGAGAAAATAAAGACTTAGTAAATTCATTTTTTAAGAGTTGCTATTCAAATTCACCTTCATTATTACAATTAACAAATAAGACGGATTTTGTCAACGAATTTTTACCAAATATCATATCAATGGTGAATCCTGATTTTCCAACTATGACCTCTTCATTTTACTCAAGTAACAATGGAAGTATTATTAATAATGAAAATGACCTTAGAAGTGAAAAAATCCGTCATACGGTTGAAATCCTTACTACTTATGGAATAAGATATATTTCCCATGTTGTAGAGGATGCTTCTAGCATGTCAGATCAGAGAGGGGCTGGAGGATTAGCTTTTGTCTTGGATCCTCCCATTGAGAAAGTTGCAATATTTGATGAACGAGATCGACAGTTAGCCAGTATGGGCAAGTTTTCTATACGTCAAACAATAAATACTGAGATTGCAAAACTTGAGTCTTCTTTAATTACTGGAAAAACTGAAAAGCGTAACTTCTTGGACGAAGACGAGATCAATGATAATGAATCCGGCACATTAGAGAAAAAACGGAAGCTCACTGATGATGAAGATCTACATAAAGAGTATTCAAAAAAGTCTTCTGATGTAAAGTCTTCAAGTGGAGGTCTTTTTCATTTTTCATTTTCAAAAGTTACAGGAGATAAAAATCCAGAAGAGGGAACAGAAAAAGAAAAGAAAGAGCATAAGAAAATTTCATCCTTTGCAAAATCTCATAAACGTGTGTGGATTCAATACAATGAAGGCTTGTCAAATGCGGTAAGAAGAAATTTGACTTGGGCTGGTATTTGGGCCTAAATTTATTCATTATTATGTATAATATTCATTATTTCGTATTCAAAAATTGGTGATATATATATGTATATATTTATAATTTGTCTACCATTTGCATAATCTAAATCCAACAGCACAGTATCTTGAAAAAATAAGTGCAAACATTGTAGCTACGTACAAAGCGCCCGTAAAAATGATCAATCCAGAGTAATCATTTCCACGAATTAAAGCAGCAGATATAGGCAGACCTCCCAAAATTGCAAAACTAGTGAAAAAATACAACGTTCCGTATCTTTTTCCATAATCTTGAGTCCGGCAAATTTGACCTACACAAGATGGGGTACCGGCCAAAATACCCCCATTGCAAAGGCCATGCAAAACAGCAAAAACAATCATAGACGGTACACTTTTGAATGGAAGCCAAATGACAAAGATAGTTGTAAATGCCATGATAATTGTTACAATTAAGACATTAAATCTGCCCCATTTGTCTGCAAGATATCCAGAAAGCCATCTTCCTACCATTCCAGTAGAGTTTAAAATTGTAAGTAAAGCATAGGCGGTTGTTTCATCAGCACCATGTGCAATGGCATAAGATGTCAGATATGTGATCCCATTAACAACAGCTAGTTCACCTAAAAAGTTAGCCAAAATTAGCCATGTGAATCTCATATCTTTAAGGGACTTGACATCTAAAACATTAGACCAAACTAGTTTGAATTTTGGTCTTTGGGTTTTCTTTAACCTAGGTTTCATCAAGTATGAGGATGCCGCTAAACAAGCCAAGCAGATGAAACCAAGAATCCTTATTGCCCATGCATATCCAACACTAGTGTATAGTTTACGAAGCATCATTGGAAAAATAACGCCTCCCAAGCTGCCTCCAACAGTTGCCGATCCAATAGCAGTGCTTCTTTTAACGTTAAACCAGTGTCCAAGAATTGCAACCTGGGGAGTCATAAGAAGGGCACATCCTAGACCACAGCATGTGGAAAAGCTAAGGAAAAATTGATAATACGCAGTAGACATACTCGTCATCATAAGACCCAATGTAAAAAATAGCGCGCCAATTATAGAAAGATGATACGGGCCAAAGGAGTCAAACAAGGGGCCGACCTGGCCTGAGAAAATATAACAAAAAAATACAAATATTGAAAAAATGAGTGAGATTTCTAAATCGGATTTCTGGGCTAATTGGTTAACACTGATGTAAGCTTGAATGGCACCCATACTGTTGATAATACCTAAAACACAAAGCATGCCTAGAAATGATCCCAATACAACAGTCCATGCCTCAGCACCTCCTTCTGGGTATTCAATATCATCATATTCAGACTCGGATATTTCCCGTTCGTTGTCAAGTACGCCATTTTCATCTCCTGATTCTGGGTCGTGTCCAACTCGATAGCTGTTTCCAGTTCCTGTATGGTTATTCTCTAGTCTTGTGGTTGTTACATTTTCGCTGTCAAATGTTTTGCTTATAAAAGAGGGGTTATTCTTCATCGGTATATTTTCCACTCCTCGAAACATCAGACCTGTGTCTGTTTCCTCTGAGTATTCTTGAAACGCCGATTTTGACATAGTTGTTTGAGTATTACTAGACAGGGGCTTGGAATTGGTAGAATCTTCCATATTTTCCTCTCGAATCATATCATGGTATGTTACAGTAATAGACATTTTCCTAATTTCTGTTTTTTTGCAATTCTCAACCACTAGATAACGATATGAGTTTTTAAAAACTAAAAATCAAAAAAGAAAAAAGAAAAAAAAAAGATGTTTTCTTATAGATAAAGCTTTGATTTTCTATAGGGCGAAACGAAAATATAATAATTTAGTCATTTTAGTTAACGGCGGTTATAAAAAACGGTTGTATTCGGTTATCTTTCTCTGCCTGTCAATCCAATTTTAAACGGTATTTTATGTAGCTTAAAGTTACTGATAAATGAACCATTTGCATTTCCCCCCTCTATATTATTACTCTCATCAATATATAGTTTTATTTTTAAAATATTTCGACAGTAACAGTCAACAGCTTTAATTTTTGGGCTTGTTACTACTGATAAAAATATGTGTATACATAACTACTTTTGTAATGAAGGTTGTAATATACATGTAGTTGATTTTTTATAATTGTAATATACAAGTTGTCAAGCTTATTATCATAGTACTATCAGGAACAAAAATAATGAAAAAAAACGAAATTCCAAATATACGTTCTATTTACAAATATTTAGATACAACCATAACAAATATTATGATCATAATATGCAATTATTTTAATCAAAGTCTGGAGGTAACTCGGGACCGAACACTTGTTTGCCATTTATTCTTTGACTCTTAATATCTGGCCGTTTGGTTACCAGCTTAGGAATTGAACGATTGTTAACCATTTCCTTCCAATTTTGATGTAGTTCACCAAGAACTTGCTCATGGATGGATTCTTTAAGTTCTTTAGGTACGTTATTGAAGTTACTGTTGTTATGCACATGAATAGGGCAATCTGCAGTTTCACATAAATGATCTGTCGATTCAAATTCTTTTAGTATTTCCATCATAGAAATACCTGTTGGATCAAATCCTAAAGCCTTACCAAAGTGTTCAGCCGGATAAGATGCCTCGGAAAAAGTTTTAAAACCATCTGCAAGTTGCACTTTTTGATCTTCCAACCCATCCATCCATGTTGCTTTATAATAAGGATCTAATTCTTCAACGCCTAAAGATGCATGTGAAACCGAATCACCAAGATCGGGCATTATTCTTTCAAGAAGCCTCTTTCGAGGTCTTTGCATGTGCTCGCTATATTGTATTAACGAGTCTCTTACATCATCTGCCAATTGCTGAAGATCATTGGGTTTCTTGGATGGGTGATCAAATGAATATCTATATTTGCCTGCAATTAGCTTGGGGCTGTTATCTATGTTGCTTTTAGGACCTGATGGATTGCTGTCGTTTAAAAACTGCAACGATTCTCTACTATTTATGAAAGATTCTGAGGATTTTTCAGCTTGAGATAATGGTTGGGTTATTTGACTAGGATCCAGGACAGAACTTGATGAGGGTTTTTCGTTTGAGGAGTTTATACTTGTGAGATTAGTTTGTGTCTCTTCCCCTAAAAAGTCACAGAATTGTGTATCACTTGAAGACTGAATAAGGTCTTTATTAGACTTTGCTGAAAGTGATCTGTTGGATTCTTGCAGTCTTGCAATCTGTTTCTTGAGCCCCGAAATAGTGTCCAATTGACCTGTTTTTTCGTCTCTCCAGTCTTCAAGCTGCTTTTCATACTCTTGCATTCTTTTTTCAAATAAATTTATCATATTTTTATGTGTATCTTTTAGATCTTCAAGCATAGATTCTATATTTTTAATCTGGTCGTTTGAAATTTGTTTGATATTTGAGTTGATATTAGTGGTAGTATTATCGTTAGAATTTTTAGGTAAAGAATTATTTGATTTCACAAGACCAAATACCGATTTTGATAACTTTTCAAAAGAATGGCCTACTGATTCAAATAATCGCAAACAAGAAGCAGCCTCTTTATAACCCTTATAAACTGCTTCATTTCTCTTAAAAATTTCTTCATGCATTTTCTTAAAAAGGCTTTGTGTTTCCGTAGAAGATTTCAATATCAATGGGTGTGATCTGATATATAGATCCCATGGTTTAATTGAAAGTAATTCCAATAATTTTTCACGATTTTTTTTTATGTGCAGGTCATATTCGTTTAAGCCTTTTTTTACACTAGTCATAATTGTTTGAAATTGTGCATATTGTTCGTCATATTTGAGAGGATTATTTATTGCATTAATCATTGTATTTACGGCACTTTTAATATCAGTTGCAACTAGACTGGCAGAAGGGTGAGATTCCGTAATTTCAGCATAAACTGATTGAAGAGCCTCTGAGTTCTCATCGTCCATAAATTGAGATATAAATTTTTGCAAATTTTCCACTGAGCTTATTTCATCTGCTGCCATTTTGAATTGTCGCAGTAAAAGTATCGTAAATATTCTTGTTTTCTATATATTTGGTGCCTTAATGAAATTTGTTTCCTGAAAATGTTACCCTGCTGAGATTTGTTGTGTGATGACTCAGCACTATGACACATTTTGGGCTTGAAAATTTTTTTATTCGTGAGAATAACTATTTTGGCTCTAAATCAATAATTGTTTTTTTACTCCTAGACAAGGTACTCCCAATCGATGAAAGCTTCTACCAAACTCATCAACAGATATAGTTTATTTTCAAAGTCACCCTCTTATTTCAAATCATATAAGTCTTTAGTATTCAAGTTAAGCTTTTCATCTTATAACTATCATCTTAAATCAAACACCTTATTACATCCAGAGAATTTTACTCCAGATTACCGACGATATCCACGACACAAGCTTACAATGGCTGATATTGAACAGTTGAACACAAAATTAAAGAATTTGGGAATTGAATCTCCTGTTAAGCCCTACCCGGGCTCCAACCCTGAACTCAACCCCTTTGATCTTTTTAGATCATACATCACACAAGAACTCTCTCGCGTTTCCGAAGTTGAGCAAGAAAAGATTTTTCCAGCTCTTGAATGGACAAACACTTCTGACCGCGGTGATTTGGTTCTTCCAGTCCCCAGAATTGTTAGAGGCAAGGTCGATCACGAAGCATTGGCTACTGAATGGGCTAGTAAATTTGAAAAGGGACCATACATTTCAGAAATCGTCGCCAAGGGGAAATTTTTACAATTTTTTTTCAACGTTTCTCTTTTAGCTAAGATTACTATTAAGGATGTTCTTTCAAAGAAAGAAAACTATGGTAAAGCAAACATTGGTGCCGGTCAGAAAATTGTTGTGGAGTTCAGTTCTCCAAATATTGCCAAACCATTTCATGCTGGTCACTTAAGATCGACTATTATCGGTGGATTCATTGCCAATTTACACGAAACTCTTGGTCATGAGGTTGTTAGAATTAACTACTTGGGTGACTGGGGAAAACAATTTGGTGTCCTAGGCGTTGGTTTTAAAAAATATGGTTCTGAAGAAGCTTTGGAAAAAGACCCGATTCAACATTTATTTGATGTTTATGTTAAAATCAACAAGGACATGGAAGAAGAGAAGGAAAAATCTCTTGCTGAAGGCGCAACTGAACCCCACAGCAAAACCGATGATGAAGCTAGAGAATTTTTCAAGAAAATGTCTGACGGTGATCAGGAAGCACTAGGACTCTGGAAGAAGTTTAGAGCTTTGAGTATTGAAAAGTACAAGGAAACATATGCCCGTCTTAACATCTACTATGATAGTTACTCAGGGGAATCTCAAGTTAGTGAGGAAACTTTGGCTCTTGTCAACAAAAAATTAATGGAAAATGGTCTTATTACTGAAGACAAAGGTGCTCATATTGTTGATCTTAAAAAATACAACAAGAAACTTGGTAAAGTTCTTGTCCGAAAATCGGATGGTACTTCATTATATCTCACTAGAGATCTTGGTACTGCTATTGACAGATATAACAAATACCACTTTGACAAGATGTATTATGTCATTGCCAGTCAGCAAGATTTACATACAGCTCAATTTTTCAAGATCCTTGAACTTATGGGCTATGAATGGGCTAAGAATTTGAAACATATTAACTTTGGGATGGTTCAAGGCATGAGTACTAGAAAGGGAACTGTAGTATTTTTGGATACTATTTTAGAAGAAACCAAGAATGCAATGCATGAAGTCATGAAGAAGAATGAAGCCAAGTATTCTCAGGTAGAGAATCCTGAAGAAATTGCTGATTTGGTTGGAATTTCTGCTGTTTTGATCCAAGATATGGCAGCAAAAAGAATTAACAACTATGCATTTAATTGGAGTCGAATGCTTTCCTTTGAAGGTGACACTGGCCCATATCTTCAATATGCTCACTCTCGTTTAAGATCTGTTGAAAGAAATGCTACTGAGATTAAGCCAGAAGATTTGGAAACTGCTGATCTTTCTCTTTTGACTGAGCCTGCCGCCCAAGAGCTCATTAGACTTTTAGCCCAATACCCTGATGTTCTTCTTAATGCGTTGAGAACAATGGAGCCATCAACCGTTGTCACATATCTTTTCAGACTCACTCATACTGTGTCTTCCTGCTACGATGTCTTATGGGTTGCTGGTCAAGAAAAGAACCTTGCTACAGCTCGTCTTGCTCTTTACTCGAGTGCTAGACAAATTCTTAACAATGGTATGAGACTTCTCAATCTTACACCTGTTGATAGAATGTAGATATTTTTATTCCAATTTTGATTTTTCATGTTTGACTTTTGTCAATTTTGTATTGTAGTTTTTGAATTTTTTATTAAAGGTCTAAAAATCATTTTTATTTCTATACTGTTTTTACAAATATATATTGCATTTGAGTACCACGTTGGTATTGTGATGATAAATATTTACAGTGTATTAGTTTTTAAAGAAGAAATAATGTTCCGAACTTGATAATTGCTAAACAAAGTTAATAAAAGTAACAAATTGCTATCTAACGTACTTAATTTATAATATAGACATTTTTGGAAGAGTTGAATATTTGTTACTACGATAAGTTGACGACATTCAGTATCAAATAAGAGGTATCTCACTTAGTTTCAGAAAACCCGAGATTTTTGACAATAACCATTTTTGAAAAAGAGAAAAAAAAATTGATTTAGTATAACAATCTCTTAAACATTAAAGATTCGACGTATAATATTAATTTCAACTACATATCTGCTTTTATTTTCGATAAAAACCACAAATATATATATATTCAAGATAGTAATATTTCAGTATCTAACTAAAATACTTTGGATATAAATACAATTTTGTTTGTGTTTTGGTAGAATTACATACCAACATACCGTTCTAAAGCAATTGGTCTTTAACATTTATATGGAATAATGCAAATATATATATATATATATATATATTTCATTATCAAATCAATAGCGACCAACTAAATTAAATAAAGAAATAAAAAAAAAAAAAAGTTTTATTTGTATAAAAAATAAAATAAAAAAACAAAAAAAACAAAGTATAGTAAAAAATTTGAACAATAAGTTTTTTTTTTTTTTTTTTTTTTTTTTTTTTTTTTTTTTTTTTTTTTTTTTTCTTTGGGAAAAATAATAACTAAATGAAATAACTATAAAAATATAATAATTTGTGTGCAATAACCTATGGAAAAAAATTTAAATACTAACAGAGTGTATTAGTTGCAAATTGAATCACTTATCTCAAAAAAATAAAAAGGTTTGGACAAATTACAACAACAAGGCTGACTTAATAAAGCCAAATGGTGATCTCTTAGCCTTTTTGAAATGAGGTTTCTGAGGGTTCTTAGACACTGAAGGCTTTTTGATTTTTTTCCTTTTCTTGTCGTTATCGGAATTGGAATCTGAAGCAGAATGGGCAGATTCAGAGCCAGAGTCATCAGATTCAGAACCGGAATTAGAATCGGAATCTGACTCTGGTGACCTCTTGACCTTTCTAGTGGTTCTACGAACCTTGCGGATTTTCTTGATCTTTTTGTTGTCATCAGAGTCGGAACCTGAATCTGAAGCAGAGTCTGCCGAGTCAGGACCAGATTTTTCGGACTCAGAATCAGAATCAGAATCAGAGTCTGGGGACCTCTTGACCTTTCTAGTGGTTCTACGAACCTTGCGGACTTTTTTGATCTTTTTGTTGTCATCAGAGTCTGAGCCAGAGTCTGCCGAGTCTGCAGAATGGGCAGATTCAGAGCCGGAATTAGAATCGGAATCTGACTCTGGTGACCTCTTGACCTTTCTAGTGGTTCTACGAACCCTGCGAACTTTCTTGGTCTTGTTATCATCATCAGAGTCAGAGCTAGCGGAGTCTGAATCAGAGTGTTCGGAGTCAGAATTGAAAGAGCCCTTGATCTTCTTATTGTCGTCAGGGTCAGAATCAGAGTTTTCGCCATCAGAATCTTTAGCCTTCAAAGAAGAATTGGGATTGACATTGGCAGCACGCTTTTGGGCTTCCACAATCTTGTCAGAAAGAGGAAGAGCAGCTGCATTGACAAGAGAGTTAGATGATCTACCGCCCAAGTCGGCGGGATTCAAATCCATCAAGGCAAGTAAGGGAACAAGTTTAAGACTTCTCATTGCAAAGTAGTTAAATAGTTAATTAGTCAATAGGTAAATAAGTTGGTGATATAAAGAAGAACAATAAGGTAAATAAAAAATGGTAGTTGAAGAGTAAATGATATGAAATTGGTTATATGTGTTGAATAATAACAAAATAAAAAAAGAGAAAAAGGGAATCAAAAACCTGGATTTTGATCAATATTTATACTCTTAAATATAAGAGAAAATCAAACATTTGTTGACTTGAAAATATTCCAAGCTTTTTTTAAATTCCATTATTTCTAAAAAAAGTAAATTAGGAAGTTGCGCATACGACACCCAAGTGTTAGGGTAATTCCTGTGATAAGCCAGGCGGTAATAAACCAAGGAAAGGTTCATTATACAGAATAGAGCTAGGCAAAATGTAACTTTGTGAAAACAATTGTTTTTTCTTATTTTTATTTTTTATTCGAATTTATGTATAAAAATTCAGAAAGTTGTAGAAAAAATAAATTTTTCAAGTTTTAAAAATTGCATTTATTAGTTTTTTGTAGTGATACAGATTATACAAAGTAAACTTTGCATTATAAACAACCTGAGAGTATATATTAAAAACAGATTTTTTTTTGGACTCAAAGCAAAAAATAGCTCTATTACTAACCAAAATTACTTTATCTTAGTGAACTTTTATATGATGAAAAATTATGTATAATACTGATAGGGGTTCATATTAGGTACGGCACCTCAATGAGGTTGCTGTGTTATTAGGCTTTAATTCACTACTATTACCCCACAACCACAATTTAAAGTACTACTTTAACTCAGCCGTATAAACTTTGTTAAAATCTTGTTGAAATAAAATTACAAAACTTAAAGATCCTAAGTCAAATACTCAGCCCTCTTTTAAACACCTTCATCTCGCAAGAATCTATTTTAAGAACGCCAAACGGAAAAAAAAAAGCCTCCACTAACCGTTGTTTTGCTATTAATTGTTTTTGATTTTATGTTTTTATTAGCTGCGCATTGTTGCTTGAATGGTTTATCATCTTCCAACTTTCAAGGAATATTCATCAGTAAAAAAATTGAACACTTATAGTTTGCCAAGAGGTTTCACACTTGTTATTCCTAATATAAATTAAGGTCCAATTAAAAAAGAAATTTTTCTATATAACGATTATGTGTGCTCAAAACCTGTTCTTTATTTCAAGAGAGGCTGTGCCACTACATCTTATAGGTGTTTTGCCTTTTCAAAACCAGCATCAGTAATTAAGGTAGAAAGAGAAAAAAAAGTTGGTAAACAATTATTTTTATGATCACAGAATTGCAAAATACATAAAGATGTAAACTCTTTTATTTTATCTCTTAATTAAATTATTTTAATGTTAAAATCTTTTTTTTTTTCTAGTAGTGTTTGGTTGAGTTGTGATACCGTTCTAAACAATTAATTTCAATTTCTTTGGTTTTGAGGCTATGGTTTATCATCGAACCATAGCCTATCAAGTTTAATAAGATATATTTAGAACAATGACATTTTGGTTGCAGCCTCTCATTTTACTTGGTTCAACATTCACCGATCATATCCTACATAACAGAACGTTGTTAAAAACTTTTTATGATAAACACATTTGGCTGTGTATTTTTTCCAACTATTTCAAAGGCCGAAAGAAGAGACCTCTGTTGTTCAGGTCTCAGCCTTTACTCTCATTCTATAGTTAGAAGCACTCAGTTTTCCGATACACACATTATTTTACCAATTGTTTGTTTAGCCATTCTATGTTTGATTGCATTGAAACTAGGAACAGCACAATTAACAGCAATATTTTTGAGCATTGTTTGCTTTTATTTTTAAATTACAAAGAATTGATAACTTGTTCTCCAAAATTGTTTAGCCTCCAAACTAAATAATACTTTTATCTGTTTCTCTTTAATAAATTGTTGTAAAAAAGTGCATTTTTATTATTTCAGACTCTAGGGGTAACATTATAGCTGTTTAATTTTTTTATAGGAAAATAGCCAATAAAGCAGTTTGATGTCGAATTTACTTTTTTGCTATTTTCTCAGGTTTTTTAAGCACTTCAATTGACCTTTCTTTTACGAGACCTGAGATTTTCACATGACTAAGTCATTATTTCCAGTATTAATGTAGATCAGAGTGTTTTTTAAATACAATCAAGGCAAAACTGTCTGACTATTTGGTCTTTATCGATTTGAGTTAGATTTAGCATTGATTTACCCGTTGAAAAATAATTCATTTAATTTTTTATCATCTAAAAAATATTTTTATTCAATTCATAACCAGTTTTAAAAAAGGTGATTTAATCTTGAAAAAGTTTAATTAAAAAAAAACCAAGAAGTCAAAATAGTAAAAAATCTGGTATATTGAACGGTTTCTTTCAAGTAACGTGAGCTAAAGTCAAAGCAATACATTCAGCAGTTTCAAAATTTGATATAATACTTTATTATAAATTTATATAATGATGGCATGACTCTCAATTACACAATTTTACTCTTCGATTGCTTGGTTTTTGTTGGATTATAAATAGAAAATAAAGATGACAGTTCAAATTTCTGTTAGAAAAAATAAGTCAGTTGAGAAGTAACATAGCTGTACAAAATGAGCTACTTTTTTCGTAAAAAATAGTCATTTTTTACTTTGCTATAGTGATGATATTGGGCGCAACTTTGTCTTTACTTAGAGCTGTTTCTGTTCAGTTAATTGCATTCAGAAAGTTGGTTCACCATTTTTACATTGTAGATATTTGGCGTATCTATTTTTGGATCTACAACTTTTGTGTGTTCCAAATTTAAGCCAATAATAATTTAGTACAATATTTTTGCGAGAGGTTGCAAAATTACGCCTCTGTTACAACATTTGTGTGACATTTTGACTTGGCTAACATCTAGGAACTACCAAATTGTAACAAGATTTTTTTGTATTTATTCAATTCTGGAGTAATTTTGTGTTTTTTTAGAATTTTTTTAGAATTCAGTAAAAACAGTTTGATTTGGTCTTAGACCAATTGTAATTGATAAATGGTATTATGATTACAGTTCCCGTCTATTTTTTGTTTGTTTTTATATCGAATGTTGTGTCTGTATTGGGCTCACACGATCAATACTTTTGAATAAAATACATCTTGTCTATGTAACAACAACACATGTTGGAAAACATTTACTATTTTTACTAAAGTCTCTTTACTATAAGTGATTTTCAAATGAAAATTTTCATGATGTATAGTTGAAAGTAATTAGGGAGACTATAAAAAAATGGTTTAGAAGGTTTTTTAAGTAAACTTTTGAAAAAAATAAATAAAAAGCAAAAAAATAAAATGATTGTTAAAGTTCTATTTTTTACTAATCATATGAATAGCCCAAGTATTTGAAACATGTTGTCATATATATATTGCTTTCTTGATATAATGATACCTTGTGAAGTAGGAAAATATCTGAGGCTTGAAAATAGATAATCTTCAAAAAATTCAAACATTTGTTGTTTCTAGTAGATTAGCTATAATTAGCAGTGTTTTGCATATCATATTAAATCTTCAATATTTTTGTATTTTAATAAAAAAGTTGACTACAAACAATCAATTATTCTAGTGTTTTAACAAAACAGTTCTAAATAGGATATCACACAAACAAAATTGCTCTATAATTTTTACAAGAATTTTTGTTGTTTTTTTTTTTTTTTTTTT
>CBXB010000072.1:64208-79239 GCA_000817185.1 Magnusiomyces clavatus CNRMA 12.647
AAAAAAAAAAAAAAAAAAAAAAAAAAAAAAAAAAAAAAAAAAAAACAAAAAAAAAACAAAAACAAATGATGCATTGAAGGAAAATGGTATAGAAGTTTAATTACCAGAATTTTGCATTTTTAACATGGGTGGACTGGTAAACTGTAAAGTAGGAGGGAAGGTAAAAAGGTGAATCCTGTGCATACCCATACAAACGAGGGCGGGACATGGTTGATTTTAGGAGTACTTAAAATAAATGTAATATCTAATGAAGAGAATATCAAGAGAGTAAACATCTAAAATATACATTCATTACACAAATTTCTATATGATTTTTCTTGCTGCTGTGGTGGTCAAGTAAAAGTTATAAAGACATGACGATCTTTTTAAAAGACAAATCAAACTACTTCTTTAGAATGGTTACGACGTCTTCATCGTTCAAAACATGGGATAAACCGACATATTGAGGCTGATGCTTAACACTAGTACCCCATACGACAGCGTTTTTAAATTGATCCACTAAACTCTTGTGAATATGGTTACAAAAGTCTTCAACCGTGCAATGCGACGATCGTAAAACAATTGGTTCGTTATAATCTGGCTGTGATCCTTTGGGTTTGGTGTATACTCGTACCAGATTTAGTTTTTCCCACATAACTTCTAGTAGACCATCAAGATTCCACCCGTTTTCTGATGAGATAGGAACAGCGTTGGGAATTCTTGTCATCAAATCCAATTCTTCAATTGAAATGGAATCAATTTTGTTTAATACGTAAACGACTGGAATATATCGTCTATTTTGAGCTTCTAAAACGTCAATCAGGTCATCAACTGTTGCATCGCATCTAAATGCAATATCGGCAGATGTGATTCTGTATTCTGACATGACAGCCCTGATTTCATCGTTGTCTAAATTTGTCAATGGAACGGTATTGGTAATGTTAATACCTCCCTTTTCCTTTTTTCTAAAAACAATGTTCGGTGGCTCTTTGTTTATTCTAATGCCGAATCCTTCTAATTCCTTTTCAATGATTTGCTTGTGCTGAAGTGGTTTATTGACGTCCAAAACAATAAAAATCAGGTTACACGTTCGGGCAACTGCAATAACTTGTTTACCTCTACCTTTACCGTCTTTTGCACCTTCAATAATACCTGGTAGATCAAGCATCTGAATCTTTGCACCACGGTATTGAATGATACCGGGAACTGTTGTAAGAGTAGTGAATTCGTAAGCGGCAGCTTCTGAATGTGTTCCTGTGAGTTTACTTAGTAGCGTACTCTTCCCTACAGAGGGAAATCCGATAAATCCGACTGATGCAACTCCTGTTCTGGCGACATCGAACCCCATACCAGCGCCGCCACCGCCTGAACCTGATGGACCAGCCAGTAGCTCTCGCTTTAGCTTGGCGAGTTTGGCTTTCAGTTGGCCTAAATGGAAACTGGTGGCCTTGTTTTTCTGAGTACGGGCCATCTCATTTTCAATATCTTTGATCTTATCAACAATGGTAGACATTTTTCCGAGTTATAGTTATAAATATTTGATATATGTTGTAAGAAAAAATTAAATGAAGAAAAATAAAACGGGAAATTTAAAGAATATAAATAAAATCGTAGTTGGTGAAAAATTATTAAAAAAATTGGCAAAATGCCGTAATTTTGAGAACATTATAGTAAATTCTAGAACAACAAAAATATTTTAAATTCAGCCACTACAATGTAGAAGTTGAAGAGAATATTTATCATATGACAGGTTCAACTGTCTATCTCAGTTTATTATGAGATCGTACAATTGAACTAGTTTTTCATTTTTTTCAATATGAATTTTACCTGATTTCTATGCAAAAAGAAGTTGTACTTTATGTCATATTTGAGTTTTTTCAAAAGGTTACCCTGCTTTAACTTTTCAGTAAGAGCCAGCTATAATGATATTTTGAAAATTTTTACAAAAATTTGCCAGTTTGATTGACTAGAAGACTATGAAATTCGTCATTTGTTCATTTGTATGTATGATAGTTTAATAGTTTTATTTTTTATTTGCCACTTTTATAAATTTCAACATTTGCAGAAAAAGATTGACTAAAGTTCTTTTTTTTTTTTTTTTTTTTTTTTTTTTTTTGCCTCTGAATTCTGCTATAAAAAGAAAGGACTTAGTTTAGTTACTAGAAAGAAAAGTAACCCTTGTAAACGTACTGAATAAAAATTTTTTTTTATTTATTTAAGTTTTTATTTTTTATTTTTTTTTTTTCAATTTCTACTATTTACCACACACATCATCATATCAAAAATAATTGAACATTTTAACAACCGACAATTAAAATGGCTAAAAAGTATGAATCTTGATATTCTCATGTTTTCTATTTACGATAAATTTATATCAAATAAATTCTAACTGTTTTATTATTATTTTAGAGATAAGAAAGGAAAGAAAGGAGGTTGGATCGACGATGAAGAGGATGACGATGTCATAGATACTGCCCCAATTGAATTTGGAGCTGAATCAACTTCTGCCACATCAACTGAACCAACTTCTGTTTCAGCCACTGAATCAAGTGCTGAGCCAGCCAAAGAATTATCAACTGAAACTCCAAATGACGATGGTGTCGAGCAAGTAACTGAAGAAATTGGAGGTCTCATGGGTGCCCTCAGCAAATCAAAGAAGAAAAAGGTTGCCAAAGAACAAGCAAAGGTTGCTGAAGCTAAAGCTGCTGAAGAAACCGCCATTCAAGTCAAATCAAAGAAGGAAAAAGAACGTGAAAAGAAGGAGCGTGAAAAATTGAAAAAGAAACAGCAAGCTGAAGCCAGAAAGGCCAACCAAAAAGCACTCAATGCTGCTTTAGAAGAAGAGCGTGAGCGTGCTAAGAAGCTGGCTCAAGCTTTGAAGGAAGAAGAACTTTCCAAGGGTGATAAAGCTGCTGCTGCTGCTGCTGCTGCTACTTCTGGAGGCAAGAAGAAAAAGGCTGGTGGTGTATCAGCTGCTCTACAAAAGCGTCTTATTGCACAAAGAGAAGCTGCCGATGCTCAAAGGAAAGCTGAAGAAGAAGAGAAGAAGAGACTTGCTGAAGAAGCTGCTCGTCTTGCTGAAGAAGAACGAATCAAGGAAGAAGCTCGACAAAAGAAGAAGGAACGTGAAAGACTGAAACGTGAAGAACTCAGAAAGCAAGGTAAGCTTTTAACCAAGAAGCAGAAGGAACAGCAAAGAATGGCCGAAATCAGACGAAAGCAACTCTTAGAATCCGGTAACATTGTTGTTGAAGCCCTTCAAGGAGATGCTTCTACGAAGAAGAGCAAGCCAGTTTATGAAGACAGAAAACCTAAAGATAAGCCAACTTCATCTGAAAAGAGTGAATCCTCTAAACCAGCTACCCCTGTCAGCCAACCAATTTCGGAACCTGTTGTTGCTGCAGTTGTTGAAATTAAGAAGGAGGAACCAAAAGAAGACAAGGCTGAAGCTGAAGACGAACCTGTCTTGGAAAGCTGGGAAGATGCTCTTGATTCTGACGGAGAAGTCAAAGACAATTGGGAAGAACTTGCTGATGAATCAGACAAGGAAACTGAAAGTTCTGATAATAAACAAGAAGAAGAAAAAGAAAAAGAAGAAAAACAAGAAGAAAAGCCATCTTCTAAATCTTCTGAAGACTCTCTTGTTCAACCAACTGAACTTGAAAAGGCTGTTTCTGAAGCTCACAAGAAGAAGGACGTTATTGAAAAAAAGTACGAAGAGCGAATCAAAGGTGCTATGGAAAAGGCAAACAACAAAGATTTACGTTCTCCTATCTGCTGTATTTTGGGTCACGTTGATACTGGTAAGACTAAACTTCTTGACAAAATTCGTCAAACCAATGTTCAAGAAGGTGAAGCTGGTGGTATTACCCAACAAATTGGTGCCACTTACTTTCCAATTGAAGCCATTGAGAAGAAGACTGAAGTTATGAAGAAGTACGTCAACATTGAATACAACGTTCCAGGTCTTTTGGTTATCGATACACCTGGTCACGAATCCTTTTCCAATCTTAGATCTCGTGGTTCTTCTCTTTGTAACATTGCAATTCTTGTTATTGATATCATGCACGGTCTTGAACAGCAAACCATTGAATCTATCAAGCTCTTACGTGACAGAAAGACTCCATTTGTTGTCGCTCTTAACAAGATCGATCGTTTATACGGATGGGAAGCAGTTCCAAACAACTCTTTCAGAGACTCTTTGGCCAGGCAATCCAGTACCGTTCAACGTGAATTCCAAGATCGTTACGAAAAGGCCAAGCTTGCTCTTGCTGAACAAGGTCTCAACTCTGAACTTTACTATCAAAACAAGAATGTCGCCCGCAATGTCTCTATTGTTCCAACCTCTGCCGTTACTGGTGAAGGTGTTCCTGACTTGCTTTACTTGCTTCTTGAACTTACTCAATCCCGTATGAGTAAGCAACTTATGTACTTGTCTACATTGGAAGCCACTGTTTTGGAAGTCAAGGTTGTTGAAGGTCTTGGTGTCACCATCGATGTTATTCTTTCTAATGGTGTTTTAAGAGAGGGTGACCGAATAGTACTATGTGGTCAGAACGGACCTATCGTTACAACAGTCAGAGCTCTGTTAACACCACAGCCTTTAAGAGAATTAAGAATCAAGTCTGCTTATGTCCACCACAAGGAAGTTAAGGCTGCTCTTGGTGTCAAGATTGCAGCCAATGATCTTGATAAGGCAGTTGCCGGTTCCAGATTGCTTCTTGTTGGACCTGATGATGATGAAGAAGAGCTTATGGACGAAGTTATGGACGATCTTACTGGACTTTTAGATTCCGTTGACAAGACCGGAATGGGTGTCTGTGTTCAAGCTTCCACTTTGGGTTCTCTTGAGGCCCTTTTGGATTTTTTGAAGGACATGAAGATTCCTGTCATGTCTATTGGTATTGGCCCAGTATTCAAGAGGGATGTTATGAGAGCCACTACAATGTTGGAGAAGAAACCAGAGCTTGCTATTATGCTATGTTTTGATGTCAAGGTTGACAAAGAAGCTGAACAATATGCTCAAGAAAACAATATTCGCATTTTCAACTCCAACATTATCTATCACTTGTTTGATGCCTTCACAGCCTACCAACAACAATTGCTGGACAAGAAGAGACAAGACAATGCCGATTTGGCTATTTATCCATGCATATTGAAGACTATCCAAATTATCAACAAGAGAAACCCAATGATTATTGGTGTTGATATTATTAGTGGGTCTATTCGTATTGGTACTCCAATTGCTGTTGTCAAGTCAGACTCAGCTACTGGTGCCAAAATGGTATTGGATTTGGGACGTGTTGTCTCTATGGAAGTCAACCATAAGTCTGTTGACATTGTCAGAAAGGGACAAGCAGCAGCCGGTGTTGCTATGAGATTGTCTGATCCTACAGGTGCATCTCAACCAATTTGGGGTCGTCATATTGATGAAAAGGATACTCTTTACTCACACATTACTAGAAAATCTATTGATGTATTAAAGGACCCTGCATTTAGAGATAGTGTTCCAAGAGAGGATTGGTTACTCATTAAGCAATTGAAGCCATATTTCGACATTAAATAATCTACATGACACAATATAAAAAAATAATATGGAAATGGAATAAAAAAATTAAATAAAAATGTATACTTTGAAATACTTTTTTGGGAAATGTAAATGTTTTTTAAATTATTACTATAATGACTATATTTCTATATATTTCTTTTAATATGCAAAAAATAGATTTTGCTTTAAAGATAAATGACTGTAAATATTAGTACTCAAGTTATATTAAATTTTTTTTTTATATAGTTCATAAACTATCAGTTTTTTAATTAAACTATTAGGTGCTGATCTTATATTATCGAAGATTTAAACATGAAGGTAATTTTAAAAAAAAGAAAAAAAAATCTGACGTTTTTTAGTGGCAAGTTGTACTATGAATATTAGTTGAAAAATTTTAACGAAAAATAGGCAATAAAAAACATAATCAAATGAGGCATTTAGAAAATCTTTTGTGATGAAAAAATAAAAAAAAAAAAATAAAAAAAAGGTGAGAATATTTGTTTTTGTAAAAATTTTGGTGGAGTAACTAACTGCATCATTAAAAAGACTTAATCGATATATCTGTTTTTATCGACAACAGTAATAATTTGTAAAGAAATTTGTACGATATAAGACTTGAAAATGTTGAAATTTATTTTTGCTATTATGAACCAGTTAAGCTATTTTTTCCAATAATAAAATTTTTCACCCTAGTTTTTACTAGTAATTGAAATTAATTAATATTTTTAATAATCAGTCAGTTAATAATTAACATGGATTTGAAAAAAAAAGTCAATTTAAGGATGCTGAAAGAAAAAAAAAATGCTTATTTTAAACCTTTTTTTTAAGTGTTTAGACTCTATATTAACATTTTTCTATTGCCATTTCATTTAATATACTCAGTTATTCATTTTTAAACCACTGATACTCCATATATATAACCATCATTTTTTTTTTTAATCAAGGAATAAATATACAAATAACCAAGAGTTTATTATTTGAAATATCAATTTGATTTTAAGTAATCAGTTATATATCTAGATCTTAAAAAGTCTAGATTGAGCCGATATTTATGTAGTAAGTAACAGTAGTAAAAAAATAAAAAACCCTTTCAGTGACAAAACGGGCATAGTAGATCGGCACGTGAGCATAGCCCACCACCCATGAAGTACTATGTTTAGGCCTTTTGCAGAAAAATAACTACCATATTCAAATAAAAACGCCTGTTGTTGCTGACGTGTCGATTTCTACCAGTATTTTGTCAATGGGAAGAAAAAGGGCATTTCGAAAGGACACACATACACAACACACTATACTATCAACGTTAGACGTTTCTTTTTTTCTTATTTTAAATTTGATTTCATCTCATTAATAAAAAAAATAAAATAAAAAAAGAAAAGCTCATTTGTATAATAGGCTCATTTGTCTAAACTAAGATGAATAGACTATATAGAACTATCGAGAAGAATTTAAAAGTAGAAAAGTTCAATTGATGGTTCTCTTTGTTGAATGTTTGAATGAATTTCGTGTAATAAAAGTAAAATCTACTACTAGCGAGAAAGCCGTGTGTTTAATAGGACAGATTGCAGGTGGCGTGCCAGTCGCCACTGTGTATAGATCTAAATATTGGGGACAAGCTGGCCTTTTAAATGAACCTTTTTTTTTCTCTAGTATTTTTTTCAGTACCGGATTTTGCCTCTCTCGGTGATTTTTCTGATTTTCCAACACGTTCCATCAACTTTGTTAATACATTTCTATATATATATATATACACAATTCCTTTCCTTTTTCTTAAATTTTTTTTCTCTTTTTTTTCCCCTTTCCTTCTTCTTTAACCTCTTTTTTTTTTATTTCATATTTTATTAATATATTTAAACCAATAAAATATTGATTCAACACATATAAAAATGGTCAAATCTTTTAGATCAATGGCCTCATGGTCGGCCGTTATGTTATACATTTCACTGATCTTTTTATTCCCATTGATCAAAACTACTTCTGCTGAAGTTGACGAAAAACCTCATGGTCCAGGTATGTATTTAACTCACTATTTTTTTTTTTTTCAAAATTCAATTGATCTCTAGTTTTCAATATAGCTAACACTTTTGTCTATAGTAATTGGTATTGATTTGGGAACAACATACTCCTGTGTAGGTGTTATGAAATCTGGTAAAGTCGAAATTCTTGCAAATGATCAAGGTAACAGAATTACACCCTCTTATGTCGCATTCAACGGTAACGAACGTTTAATAGGTGATGCCGCTAAGAATCAAGCTGCTTCCAATCCAAAGAATACCATTTTCGATATTAAGCGTCTTATTGGTCTTTACTACAAGGATGCTTCTGTTCAAAAGGATATCAAGAGACTTCCTTATACTGTTGTCGAAAGAAATGGTAAGCCCGCTGTTGAAGTTGAATACATGAATGAAAAGAAGATTTTTACTCCAGAAGAAATTTCTTCTATGATTGTCGGAAAGATGAAGGAAATTGCTGAAGACTACTTGGGTCAAGAAGTCAAGTATGCTGTCATCACTGTCCCTGCCTACTTTAACGATGCTCAAAGACAAGCCACTGAAAATGCTGGTGAAATTGCCGGTCTTAAGGTCTTGCGTATTGTTAACGAACCAACCGCTGCTGCCATTGCCTACGGTCTTGACAAGACTGATGGTGAACGTCAAATCATTGTCTACGATTTGGGTGGTGGTACTTTTGATGTTTCTCTTCTCTCAATTGACAAGGGTTTCTTCCAAGTCTTGGCCACTGCTGGTGACACCCACTTGGGTGGTGAAGATTTTGACTACCGTGTCATTCGTCACTTTACCAAGTTGTTTAACAAGAAACATGGTGTCGACATTACCACTAACCAAAAGGCTATTGGTAAGTTGAAACGTGAAGTCGAAAAGGCCAAGAGAACTCTTTCTTCCCAACTTTCCACTAGAATTGAAATCGAGTCATTCTTTAATGGTATTGACTTTTCTGAAACATTGACCCGTGCCAAGTTTGAAGAATTGAACTTGGATCTTTTCAGAAAGACCTTGAAGCCTGTTGAACAAGTTCTTAAGGACGCCAAGGTTGACAAGTCTGAAGTTGACGATATTGTTCTTGTTGGTGGTTCTACTCGTATCCCCAAGGTCCAAGAATTGTTGGAGAACTTCTTCAAGGGTAAGAAGGCCTCTAAGGGTATCAACCCTGATGAAGCTGTTGCATATGGTGCTGCTGTTCAAGGTGGTGTTCTTGCTGGTGACGATGGTGCCGAAGACATTGTTTTGTTGGACGTTAATCCATTGACTCTTGGTATTGAAACCACTGGTGGTGTCATGACTACCTTGATTAAGAGAAACACTGTCATTCCAACCAGAAAGTCACAAATCTTTTCTACTGCTGTTGACAACCAACCCACTGTCTTGATTCAAGTTTACGAAGGTGAACGTCCTCTCTGCAAGGACAATAACCTTTTGGGTAAGTTTGAACTCACTGGCATTCCACCAGCTCCACGTGGTGTTCCCCAAATCGAAGTCACATTTGAATTGGATGCCAATGGTATGCTCAAGGTTTCTGCCACCGACAAGGGTACTGGTAAGTCTGAGTCTATTGTCATTACTAATGACAAGTCCAGATTGTCTCAAGAAGAAATTGACAAGATGATTGCCGATGCTGAAAAGTTTGCTGAGCAAGATAAGGCTCTCAAGGAAAAGATTGTTTCTAGAAATGCCTTGGAAAACTATGCCCACACTCTTAAGAATCAAGTTAATGATGACAAGGGATTGGGTGCTAAGATCAGCGAAGATGACAAGGAAACCATTATTGAAGCTGTCAACGAAGTCTTGGAATGGCTTGAAGAAGTTGGTAATGATGCTACTAAGGAAGACTTTGATGAAAGAAAGGAAAAGCTTAGTTCCATTGCATACCCAATCACATCTAAACTCTATGGCGATTCAGGTGCTGGTGGAGATGACTCTCATCCAGATGATGAAGATTCTGATTACGACCACGACGAATTATAAACTTTTTGATGACAAGTTTAATATTTTTACAATATTGACGAGAAAAAAAAAAAAAAATAGAGAGATGTTGGTTTTAAAATGCTTGTTATAATATGTCATTACTACACTTTTTTGTTATTTATTTGTTTTCCATCCTCCTTTATGTATATTTAATTGATTTTTAAAAATAAAAATTAAAACTATCTATAATTAAATTTAGCTTTATTTATTTATTTATTTTTTCTTTTTTCTTTTTTTTTTTTTTTTTTTTTTTTTTTTTTTTTTTTTTTTGTAGATTTTATATTGATGGTAATAAATTACCCTGAAATATCTTTTTTAATTTTTTAATTTTCGTTCATCATATTTTCATTACTCCAATTTTTTAAATCTTTTACAACACAGCAAGAAAAATGTCTTTGGTTGCAGATTATGACTCATCAAGTGGAGAAGAAGAGCAATTATCTAACAATAATGTTATTGTCTCAAAAGTAAGTAAGTGAATGAGTATTTTACATGAGAATTGTAATGATAACTAACATGAAGGTTTCTAAAAAAAATAAAAGACATCACAAGCTTTAACTTTACCAAGCTATCCCAGTAAAGACAAACCCAACAATAATGATCACTCTGCGTTATCACAGCTTATAGAATATCGTAAAGCTATTAAGACCTATGATTCGCAAGCAGGTCCAACCAATCCCAAAGAAAAGGTGTCATCACTATCTTCAACACAGAAAAACTTTCTAACAGGTCGAGTTGAGAAGCAAATTTTCGACGCGACAACTTTTAACGAAAACTATCAAAATTTTAAGAGCCTTGGCTACACAGTTGATCCTACAATTGATCCTGATTCCAATTCTGGCAAATATGCAGAAACTGCGGAAAATGGCCTTATAATCAACGACATGAAGTCTTATGTTAAAAACAATGGAAGAACTTTATCTCAACTCCTAGCATCTGGAGGATCTTCCTCTTCAGAAAGCAAAATAAACTTTAGAGAACGCGCAAAAAGAATTAAAACTGAACGAAGTAAAAAAGGAGATGCCTCAAAGTTGGAAGGAAACCAAGCTTATAAAGGCCCATGGGCCAGTTATAACGAAAGTTCTAGTTCAACATCTGAAGAAGAAGAAGAAGAGGAAGAATTTGAAGAACCAAATGAAGAAGAAGAGCAAAAACAACAACCAAGTAAAACAATAAAAACAGAGCCAAAGGAATGGAGCGAGTTTGTTGGATCACAGGAATATGATTACCTTGGAAGAACGTACATGCATGTTCCACAGGATCTCGACGTCAATTTGCTCAAAGAGCCTGGTTCACAAGAATGTTTTATTCCCAAGAAACGTATACACATATGGGCTGGCCATTCTGGTGGGGTCAACGCTCTACGGTTTTTCCCCAATTCAGGCCATTTGCTCTTGTCCTGTGGTAATGACATGAAAATCAAGCTGTGGGACTGCTATCACAGCAGAGAACATTTACGTACTTTCCACGGCCACACGAAAGCCGTCAAGGACGTTAGTTTCAACAACTCGGGCACTCAATTTCTTAGTGCATCCTACGATAAGTCCATCAAACTGTGGGACACAGAGACAGGAAAAGTCATTTCAAGGTTTAACCAACCACTGGGCGGCGGACGTTCTGGAGGAGCTGCTACTGCCAACTGCGTACGATTCAACCCTGAGCCCGACAAACAGAATTGTTTTCTTTCTGCCATGTCAGACCGCAAGATTCTACAATGGGACACACGAACTCCGAACGAGATTGTGCAGACGTACGACCATCACCTGGGCCCTGTCAACAGCATTACGTTTGTTGACAACAACCAGCGGTTCATGACGACATCTGACGACAAGTCGATCCGCGTGTGGGAGTGGCAGATCAATGTACCAATCAAGTTTATCGCAGACCCGCACCAGCATGCGATGCCGACAGTGGCGCTGCACCCAAAGGGGAAGTATGTTGCGTGCCAAAGCATGGATAACCGAATCGTAGTGTTTGGTGCGACTGACAGGTTCCGAGCCAACCGCAAGAAGGAGTTTTCAGGGCACATGAGTGCAGGATACCCTATTCAGGTGGCCTTTAGTCCAGATGGCAAGTACGTGATGAGTGGAGATGCTAATGGATATGCCTTTTTTTGGGACTGGAAAACGTGTTCACTAAAGTCTAAATTCAAGGCATCCTTGATGAACTATGATGATAAAAAGAAGGGAGAAGGAGGAAAAGAAAGTAAACAAGGAAGTGTTATTACTTGTATTGCAGCACATCCTCAAGAAACTTCAAAAGTTGCTACAGCAGGTAAAGAAGCTGCTATTTCATATTGGGATTGATTTGATAAAAAAAAAAAAAAAACCTTGTATAGTATTTGTTGTTTTAGAAAATAAATGTTTCAATATCTTAACTAAGGATTTAATTTTTTTAGTATAGATACAATTAATTAATACATTAAAAAGCTGCGTCTGAAATTTGTTGGTTAACAAATCTGATGTCTGATTTTCAGAAACGGTTGAATTAGATGTGCGGCTTTTATTTCAAAAAGAATCTGAATCATAAAAAATATATTTTTGATAACGTTTATAAAATACAACCAAAATAACAAATCCACCCTTAATTTTTTTTTTTTTATTTTCTTTTTTTTTTATTTATAATTTCAATGTGGAAAAAATATACAAACATTATAGTTCCTATTATATTAATCTATATTTATACTATTTTTACATCTCCAACTAACACAAAAACTATGGCAACCTCTTCATCTACATCACCTTCTTCAAGACCAAAGCGATCAGAAGCAGAGATAATGAACGCCCCGAAAAAACTTGCGCGGAACATGGTCACCTTGTCGTACAAGGAGTCTTTTAAACAGTGGCTGTGGGCTCCTTCACTACCAGAAGCAGAAGATAAGCTTCTAAAAATGATACCTGGAATACCTCCTGATAGAATTGTTCAGCATACACGCACACCAATAGAAATTTCGTCAAAGATTCTTAATCCATCATGTACAAAACAAGAGACCATTTTAAAAGATCAATATTTAAACGAATATGCTATTCTTTCTGCACCTGAAGTATCATCATCATCATCATCTGAGTCTTTTCAAAATATAAAAGAAAATGAGAAAAAAGTGATTGTGATGATGCACGGGTATGGTGCCGGGCTCGCTTTTTTCTTTAAAAACTTTGGTCCACTAGCTACTGGTTTAGGATCCGACTGGAACCTTTATGCACTTGACTGGCTTGGATATGGTAACTCTTCACGTCCAAAGTTTCAGATAAAGACTACTGATCTTTCAGAGACTCGAGAAATTGACATTCCTTCGCCACTTTCTTCTTCTAATTCAACCATGACAACAAATAAATTAAAGGAAAATTTAGCAGTTAGAGAAACAGAAGATTGGTTTGTTGAATCATTAGAAGCATGGAGGAAAGCAAAAAAAATTGAAAAGTTTACGTTGATGGGACATTCCATGGGAGGATATTTGGCAGCATGTTACAGTTTCCGGTACCCTCAGCATGTTGAAAAGTTAATCATGGTATCACCTGTTGGTGTTGAACGTGGATACAATCCCAAACTTGGAGATGACGAGCGGTCTTTCAAAGCAGCGTTTTTTGGAACTAAGAAAAAAAGTGAAGAGGAAGAAGAAAAAAAGTTAGATAAAGAGTTCAAAGGAGAACCCAAATTAAAAGATGAAATTTCTAAACCACAAGATGAAATTCAATCTTCTACTTCTTCAGATATTCATCGACATGGTAGTACTATTAGTAGTAGTAGTAGTCATCAGTCATCAAGAAGAATAGCAGAAAAAGAAAAAGAAGAAGAAGAAAAGTATGCAGAGTATAGACGAATCAAGTTTGACCCAAAGATGAAATATTTTTGGAACTCGCACATTTCTCCATTTAGCATTTTGAGGTCGTCAATGTTTTTTGCACCACGGATAGTGTCCACGTGGTCGTTCAACCGGTTCAATGGGTTCACTACGGAGGAGCGAGACGCTATGCATCTGTACGCGTACAGACTGATGACGGCAAAGGGATCTGGAGAGTATGCCATTACACGTCTGCTCGCGCCTGGAGTTCTCCCTAGAATGCCGCTTATTGACAGGATTGGTGAAACTTTTGGGTTGCTCAAGTGTCCCTCGTTGTGGCTCTATGGGGATCAAGATTGGATGAACTCAAATGCAGGTAGAGAAGCTGTCAATGTCTTGAATGATTTGGACAAAAAGGTAAAAGAGAGTTTGGTAAATGAAAAGGTTGATAGAAAATCAGAATTTGTCGAAATTCCTAATGCTGGTCATCATTTATATTTAGATAATCCTCCAGCATTTAATGACGCAATTATTAGATATTTAAAAAAAGAATGATTTTATTATTATTTTTTGATTATAGAGAATATGCTTTATTTTATATATATATATATATACAAAACCATTTAAATTTTGCTTCTAATAGAATAACAATTGATTAGTATATATGTATAGTTTTAAGAGAACAAAAAGAAAAAAGTTTGTATACAGAAAAAAGAAAACAAATAGCTTACTCTGGTTTTCTATAAACATGATAAGGAGAAGCTTGACTTGTGGGGAAAACCAAAGTTTCTGCAATAACAGTATTTTGTCTTCTAGTCAAAGCAAAAGTAATAATTTCCGCAATGTCTTCCGCCACCAATGGTTCGTATCCCTTGTATACTGCATCTGCCTTTGACTTGTCTCCTCTGTATCTAACAATAGAAAACTCTGTTTGGACAGCACCTGGGTCGACCTCAATGACACGAATCTTTGAGTCAATGACTTCCTTTCTAAGTGAATGCGAAAATGATCGGAGTGCTGCCTTTGTAGCACAGTAGATTGCACCACCAGGGTATGGGTCACGTCCAGCAATGGACCCCAAGTTGACGATATCACCTTCTCCTCTCTTCTTGAACTGGGGCATGAGTGCCTGCGTCAACGCAATCATACCAAGAACGTTTGTGTTGAACATTTGCTCAATGTCTGCCTGACTAATGTCGCCGACCTTCTCGACTCCGTGGACCATGCCTGCATTGTTGATGAGCACGTCTACGTTGGCAAAGGGTTCGGGCAGGCTGGCAACAACGTCTGGGATAGTGTTGTACTTGGATACGTCGAGGGCGAGCGGCAGAACCTTAATGGCGCTGTACTTAGACTCGAGCTCGGATTTGAGGGCCTCGAGCTTGTCGACTCGGCGGGCACTAAGAATGAACTTGACATTGCCATTGGCGGCAGCAGCGAGCTCGAGAGTTGTAGCCTTGCCGATACCGGCCGAGGCGCCTGTGATAAAGATGGTTTTGCCAGCAAGTCTTTCTGCGGCCTTTGTACCGTATGAAGTAGCCATTGTCCTTTTTAGTAGTTGTTTATTAGAGAATAATAATTTGGAATTTACGTGATTAATTGAGGAAATTGAAGAGAAGCAATGAAAACGATTAATTATTTGAGAAATTTTCATCAAAGTAGAAATAAAAAAAAGAAGAAGGGATTAATTGTTGTATTTATAAGAGTGTTGAGAAAGAAAAAAAAAAAAAAAAAAAAAAA
>CBXB010000072.1:79297-91933 GCA_000817185.1 Magnusiomyces clavatus CNRMA 12.647
AAAAAAAAAAAAAAAAAAAAAGCGAAGAGAAAAGAAAAAAAAAAAAAGAAATAAAAGTAGCATTTTTAACCGCTGCCAAATTTTATGTAACTGGAATACTATTGGTAACAAGAATTCCACTACGGGAATAGAGAGAAAAAATATAATATTAAGGCCCTCGTTTGAATTTATATATAATATCAACGGCCCGAAGGGACAACATTTGGGGATGTTTGTGATTCAATTGAATAATTTATATCTACAACTAGTCAAATTGATTGATTATCAATACTAAAAAAAACAATTGACTACAATCAATCAATTGTTGTTGGTGTTACTTTCTTATTATTATTATATCTTAGACATATAATGTTCCCTAACCTTTGTGGAATTGAATACATTAAACTGATTAGATAAGTAGTACTTACTTAATTGTTTCTATATTGTATAATCATTGTTTCAATGATAACCGTGACTAGATATATATAATAAGTAAATTCTTACCGGGGTGAGAAACATGTTGATGACTTTGTTTGCCGAGGGGAGAGGCAGCAGAAAGAAAAGAGAGAATAAAAGCCACTTTTGATGATGTAACAAAAACATGTTACATCTATCTTATTGTAACAATTGTATTTTTATTTATATTTGGATTACGTCATACAACAACAATGTTATGATAACCTATGAAACATAATAATTATACAACAACAATACTACTTATTCAATAAAAAAAAAAAATAAAAAACAACAAAGTTGGATTTACAATTACCCAATTGGGGTTTTAAAAAAACAAGAACAGTCGGAAAAATAAGAGTTTTAGGTGTAGTCATGTGTTTGACATAAAAGATAATTTGTTTGCTTTATTTCAATATGTAATGACAGATTATGTAATTAAGCCATGAGACCATTGCATAATTAAAATGATCGAAGAAAGAGCTGCGGATAATCAAAAAAAAAAAAGGTCAAATGACAAATTTCGAATTTCAGGAATGGATAATTTATTTTTTTCTTTTTTACTTATAAATTGGCCCCTCTTATATTATTTTTCAATCATTAATGAAATTTTTAGTAATTTTAAAAAAAACATAAAGTATATTGATGAAAATTTTTATAGTCAAAATAAGATATCCAAAGTATGTATGATGTTTGTTTGTATGCGTGAGTGGGTGTGTCTGTGTGTGTGTGGGGTGGTGACCTTTTTTAATATGACAAATATCCAATTGCTTAGGTATAATTATTACTACTATTGTAAGAGGTTGTTGGCATTATTTACTACTATATTTATTTACTTCGACTACTAAAAGCTACACCAAAGTCATATCAATATATAAACAAGTCTTTGTACATTTTTATAAATACAAAAAAAAAAAAAAATTGATCTAATCTTATAAGAAAATTATCTTTTTATCTTTACAAAATTAAAAACATAGAAAATACATTTAACGTTTAATTATCATTTGATAAAAATAAAATATATTAAATAGAAAAGGGTCAGATGAATATTTTGAAACGTTTTTAATGTATGGGAAATCTTACGACTAAAAGGAAACAGAAAGAAAAGAAGGGCTTTTGTTCATGATCAGCAGCAATAATGGTATTTCTTTTTCTCTTGCTTAACCCCATACTAAGACCATTTTCTCTGCCTTAACCCACCATCTTTTTTTTTTCCTTACCCTTTCAATTCCTCTCTATTTTTTATTTTTTTATTTTTTTATTTTTTTTCCCCTTCTTTTCTTTCTTTCTTTTCACTCTCTCTTATAAAAGTTCATTAAAAATCCATTCAAAATCCATTAATCAATTCAATCAATCAATCAGTTTAAGCCTTTTCCTACATAATTCAATAATAATATTAATAATAAAACACACAAGAATCGATATTTTAGGACTATTTTGTAACTAAAAACAAACAAATATTGTCCCGATTATAAAAATCGTAAAGGGACTGTAACATTTCTCTTTATTACTTACTACTAATACTACCACCAATAAATAGCATAATCAACAATTAACTAATTACTGCCACCACCTACAACAACAACAACAACAGAAAACATCACTACTTTACTGTTTTTATTTTTTTATTTTCCCTTTCTTTTGCGTGTCCTTTGTTTCTACATTCTCAACGTTCTTATAACTAGAAGAAAAAACCTTGTATTATAAGATCAAATTTATCTGTCAGTTTTAAAGAAAGAAAAAAAGAAAAAAAGAAGGAAAGAAAATTTTATAACAATAATATTTTTCGTGCCTTAATCAAATATATATAATAACAATCATCATCATCACATACTCAGAAAGAACGTGGTGTACATCTGATAGCCCTACTATTTTTTACTTTTTTATTTCATACCCCTCACCTTTTAAAATTAATACTATTATTCTTTTTTTACTACAAAAACACCTTTGCAAAACATATTATCACCACCCCCTCCTATAAAAAAACAAACCTTTTGCCATCGACCTTTTTTTCCTATTGTTATTTCAACCTTAATTATTAATTATCATTTTTTTTTCTTTTCACTCTATAAAAAAAACAAAAAAACAAAAAAAAAAGAAATCAACTCCATTTCAGAGAAATTATTTATACACATATTATAAACCATGTCTCAACTAGTCACTAAAAAAGTTCAAGATGGGAGAACTGGTGAACTAAAAGAACTAGTCTACACTCAACAGAATGTAGTTGGAAGTGGTTCTTTTGGTATCGTCTTTCAAACGAAATTATCTCCTTCTGGTGAAGATGCTGCAATTAAAAGAGTTCTTCAAGATAAACGTTTTAAGGTATGTTTTATTTATTAATTTTTGCCTCCTCTTATATATGTATATTTATATCTAACTAACTATTATACCTTTTTTTTTTTTTTTTTCAAAATTTGATATAGAACCGTGAATTGGAAATTATGAGAAAAGTAAGCCATCCAAATATTGTAGATCTAAAAGCCTTTTTTTATTCAAACGAAAAGGATGAAGTCTATCTCAACTTAGTCTTGGAATACATTCCAGAAACTGTCTACCGTGCCTTGCGCTACTTTTCAAAACAAAAAACTTCAATGCCAATGATTGAAGTCAAACTTTACACTTACCAACTTTTTAGATCACTCGCATATATTCACGCATTGGGTATCTGCCATCGAGACATTAAGCCTCAAAACCTTTTATTAAACCCAAGAACAGGAGTCTTGAAGCTATGCGACTTTGGGTCTGCAAAAATTCTTGTTCAGGGCGAACCAAACGTTTCCTACATTTGCTCTAGATACTACAGAGCCCCAGAATTAATATTTGGCGCCACCAACTACACTACTAAAATTGACGTTTGGTCCTCCGGCTGCGTCATGGCTGAGCTCATGCTTGGGCAGCCTCTTTTCCCAGGAGAGTCTGGTATTGACCAGTTGGTTGAAATCATCAAGGTTCTGGGAACTCCAACAAGAGAACAAATTAGAACAATGAATCCAAACTATGTCGAGCATAAATTTCCTCAAATCAAACCTCACCCATTTTCTAGAGTTTTCAAAAAGGCCACTCCAGATGCTATTGACTTAATATCTAGACTATTGGAATACTCTCCTGGAGTTCGTCTTTCTGCAATAGAAGCCATGGCTCATCCCTTTTTTGATGAATTAAGAGATCCAAATACAAGATTACCCGATTCAAGAAACCTATCGAACAATAACAACAATAACGGACCAGTTCTTAGAGATTTACCTCCTCTTTTCAATTTTACTGAATTGGAACTCTCAATTGCTCCAGAATTAAACTCAAAATTGGTTCCACCACATGCTAGAGCTCAATTAGCTGCAAGAGGTATTGATCTTGACAAGTTTGTTCCTTTAAGACCTGATCAAATTCGAACCACATTGAATTGAAAAAGAAGAAGAAGTCTTTTTAAATAATGATGATTTCATTTTTATTTTTTCCCTCAAAAAACAAGAAAAATCACTAAATGCACAAAAAGTTGAAAAGTTAAAATAAAATGAAATAAGTAAAAAAGGAACAAATTGAAAAGAAGAAGAAATAAAAAAAAATAAAAAAACTGAAAAAAAAAATACATAAATAAAAAAAAATATGAAAATGTTACTTCTCTCTTTTTTTTTTTTTCTTCTAGTTATTATATATTTATCGTTTACCATTGTTATAAAATACTTTGAAATTATTTGTTTCTGTATAATTCATTTGAATTTATCTCTATAATGTAAGATATGCATAGAAAGAGTTTGCTTGTAATTTAAGTCCCTCGTGAGATGAATATTTTTTTCAATCAAAAATATACATATATATTAAATTTAAGTATATATATTTTATAATTGTAAGGAGTAACTATACTCATCTTGCACGTTTTGAGCTATCCATAGTACAACGCAGCTCAACATTACAGAGCCATTGGCAACAACGTTTTCAATGCCCATTAAAAGTGTAGGCATGGCATACTGGGGGACTACGTACTTGAGCACGAGAATGACGATACTTCCGGCAAGCCCCCCAGCGAGCAATGCAAACCCCATAAACAGAACAACCTTGGCCTGCCAGTCTGCATTGTCACCTCCACCAAACGAGTAAAACCCATTCTCTGTTGACAGCAATGTCTTGTCGACAGTGTTTATCACAAACATGCCCAAGCTGCTGATAATGAAAGGAATCCAGTCGCTAATTGTTACATGGACTATTGAGCCATTCAGATGTTTTGAAAAGAGTGCACTATCAAGAAGTGTATAAAACCCAAATGCATACTATATTTTTTATTCATTTATTGTTAATAGGAATTGACAAATAAATGTATTAATAATAATAAAACGAAATTAAAATAAATTACTTACAAGAGCACCTGCAAGATAAACTCCAGCTGTTCGTAATGTCGAATAAGAAATACGAGGCAATTTGAATCTGAATATTCTATTGCCACCTTCGTGATATGGATCCATTGTGATAAATAATAAAAGGAAAAAGTATTTTTGTTTGTTGATTATTTATTTATTTCTATAATAATGAAAATAAAAAAATAAAATAAAAAAGAAGTTGTAATGAAATGAAATGAATGAATATGCTATCGTATAAAAAGGATTTTATTATGACTGGAGGGAATGAAAACCTAAAAAAAAGAAGAAGCACTATCTTATTTTTGTAATAAATATGACATCATGTGATAATTTAGCTTGTTAAAATATAATTGGTAAATTATTTGATATAATTTAACAAGCTAAAAGTTGTTTTTTTTTTAAAAAAAACAAAAAAAAAACAAAACAAAACCTAAACCTTCTTCACATACATTCACATTTTTTTTATACACGCACTGACTGGTATCAAATCATAGAAAAATTTATATTATTCCAACAGTTACCAGTTATTTTAATAAAAGTCAGTTTTCAATTTCAATTGCATAATATTTGAATATATATTAATACTATCTTTTCTAATTATACAAAACAGATACAGAAACATAATAAAAAAGTGCAAGTCAACCATACGCGTTACGTTAAAAATCCACTACTTTTATTACATTATCGTTACCCCAGAAATATAATGGATACAGAAAAAATAATTACAATCAAAAAGGAAAAGTCAGATGAACTCACAAACGTTTCTAGATCAAGTATTTTTCAATCAAATAATCAAATCACTAATCCATCAACGTCGCATAAACCATTGACAAATATTCACAATGAATCAATTGATTCTAATTCTAAGGAATCAAATACCCAAAACCTCTCTTCATCTGCTCAACCTTCCCCATTGACCACAACTACTAATACAACTACTACCACTACTCAATCTTCATTGTTCCCAAAAAATGTTCAAGACTTATTAGGTCTTGCTGAAAATTTAGACACTTTGCAAACTAGTATGCCACTACCAAATCTCTCTCTTGCCGAAATCACCCAAAAACAAGCAGCTGCTGGTACCACACAAACCTCAACATTCCCTATAGCCTACAAATACAAAACATCAGATCGGGAAATAATTGTTGCAGATGACGACAGGGCCGTCATTGAAGCACATCTATTATTTCAGGACTTGATTGAACAAAAGTCAAAAGTAAAAGTATATTCTGATGATGATAATAATACCAAACATTTATCATTTGATTCAAAAGATTTTCGAAACTCAATTTTTTCTCAATTTCAAAAATTACATGAGAAGATCAAGTTGAAGGAAAAAAAGGAAAAAGAAGAAAAAGAAAAAGAAAAGGGGAAAAAGAAAAGGAAAAGACAAACTAGTAATGAAGTTGAAGTCATGGATCCAATTGTTGAACCAGTGTCTACCAAAAAAGTTAGATCTAGTTTAGAAGAAACACAGAATGAGAATCCTGATAAAAGGCCTGCCAAAAGTTTAACAAACTTTGCTGTTGATAATGAAACTAGTAAGCTAGTCACGAATACTACTTCTCAACAACCTGTATCAAGTTCATCAGTAATTGGCGAAAAAGCAAACTCAAAACAAATCTCAAACACGTATTCTAAAAATCCAATTGCTATTACAAGTAAACATACTTCTGTAATTCAAAATCCTGCTTTAAATTCATTTACTGATAAAAATAAAATTTTTGATTCTCAAGTTGTTTCTAAACCTTTAAATAATCCAGATCAATCTTCAAAAATTTCTTTAACCTCTTTTTTAGGTCAAAATGAATTGTCAACAATAAATCCTTTATCTTCAGAAAATAATATTTTGACAAACAAATATCGTCAAAAAGCTCTTTTTTCTTCTTCTTCTTCTTCTTCTTCTTCTTATCAAGTAGATAAATCAACAATAATTAAACCTAATTCTAGTGCTCAAATTGCTTATAAAAATATAAAAGCTACAACAAATAACACTTTGATACATCAAAATCAAAATATTGTGCAATCTAGAGTTCTGTCATCATTTACTTTGGAAAGCCAGCCTACTAATCATAATCCTTTAAATACTAAAAAAAATATTTCTGGCTTTAAACAGTCTCAGTTTGATGTTCAGTCTGCATCTGCTTCTCATTTAAGTAATTTGGAAACAAACAGGGTTGAAAATAATAATCCTGTTGTTCAAAGTTTCCATACATCTGAAATTCCTAAAGTACCTGCTAAAGATGTTCTTTATATAGCTCAGAATCCAAAGAAGAATGGTTTTAGAGTAGACTCTTCAGATCGGAGTCCCATTGGCGCAAAATACAACTCTAAACCTCTAGCCCAGAGACCAAAAAGTGCTGGTGAACCTAGAAAAAATGCTTTTAAAACTCCAGCTCAAAGACCCCTTATTGCTAATGACCTTAGAATAACTACTTCCAACCCGCCTGTCATGGCTCCAATTGCTACAAGTGATCCTAGGCTTGCTTCTAGAGATTCCTTGAAAAGTCCGGTTGGCATTAACTCCGCGAATTCAGCTCAGACGGTAAATTCCGATGATGAGATTGCTATTCTGAATACGGTAGTAGTTGCACACCCTAGTCCATTTGTTACAACACCTAAAACACAAAGTGCACCACTACAATCAGACGCACCAAACAGCACTAGTAGCACCAGCAAGAAAAGTAAACTGAAGAGAGGTGTACTGGCGCCTATTAAATTACAACAAGCAAAGCCTCTGCCACTTAATAATGACACGAACCCCAAGACTACTCAGCTGTCCACGCCCACTGGAACCTCGCAGTCCAACTCACAAAAGAACCCAAGCAATCCAAATAAAAGTTTAAAGAGCCTTGACACAACACTCTCAACTCCGGTATCTTCAAATACTAATGTTGTTTCTGTAAAGCCCAGGACTCAAGTAATTTCTTCATTTCCTTCTAATAGCAGCAGTAACACCACCAAAACAAACTCTCAGTCCATTTCCAAAAAATCAGAATTGTTTAGGAAAAAAAATTTTCTAGCCGCTTCTCCCACCATTCTTTCTCCCTCTTCTTCTTCTTATAACAACAACAACAATACTAATATTAATCTTATTAAAAATAATCAAGCCAAACCCAAAGAGGCAAACAGTGATCATACTGTTGTTGTTGTTGGTAAAAATAATAATATTAATAGTAGTAAACTTCTTCCCCAGGCTATAATCTCTCAACAACAATCTATTACACCTACTACCGCCACAACAACTGAGCCCCTCGACGTCTCAACGCAAAAAAAAAGTAGATCGCCGTCTTTTTCAGACGACCCAGACTTGCGTGACCTTTTCTACAGTCCCGTGCACACACCACCTCCCCCACCTGATCAACTAAAACACTCTTTTCATTCTTCTCAACCACCCAAACCTTCTACTCCGCCAGAGCAGTTACTTTCAGCACCATATTTTATTGCTCGTTCACCTCATACTAAAGCTTCTCCTCAAGCTTATACTTCTACTACCAAAACTGGTACTAATAAAAATAGTATTAATAATAATAATAATAACCCTGAATCTGTAAATAACTCTCCTACTAATATTATTAAAAAACAACCACTCTCCCCAATTAGTTTTAACTTTGTCAAAAAAGTATTAACGTTCACCCAATACGTCGAACGATTGCCCAAAAGCACGTTCGCCAGATTACAAAACAAAAAAGATTTACAAAGTACAGAATCTTTTTTTGTCACAACCCCAAGCAATAAAAAGCCCAGTCCAACTAAACAAATCACAACACCGGCCATATCATCACCATCGTCGTTACCATTATCTTCACCATTATCATCACCAACCACCACCACGCATTTGAAATCTGAGTCTGTAGGTCAACAACCTCCCACCATTTCCAACACTACCACCAAAACCATTCAACCACCACCATTAATATCTTCCACCAACCAAGCACCTATTAATATAAAAACTGACACAACAACAACAAATTCTAGCGATATGCGGACTCGAGCTAGTTACTCTAGAGCCACCGCAAAGAGTGTCTCTGCAAACGAGCAATCTCTCTCGTCACCATTAAAAAATAAGCACTCGCCATCAACGCCTCGTGTCAACAACAATTCTGATTTTACATCAACTATTGCTTTTAAACGAAAACAATCATCATCACCATCATCAAAAAAACCAAATGAAAAAAGTCCAAAAACTAGATCACCCCCAAACATTAAACTTTTTGTCAATCCTCCTACTACTCAACAACAACAACAACCTAATAATTCAACCACTGCATTACCATCCTCATCATCATCATCATCACCAAACAATCAAGACTCAAACACTCCTAATAAAAGATTAAAGTTAAATAATGGTAGACCTAATAAATTGCATTCCTCTCCTAGCCCAACTAACAAAAGTAACACTAATAGTGTCCCTTCTACACCATTGTCCAATAAATCTAAAAGCATCGCAAATTCTCCAAAATCTCAACACTGCACAAAAAATATTACAAATAGTCTTAACAACACTCCTTCTGAAACTTTACAAGATTCTTTAAAACTCAAGCTTAAATTTCAAAACAACAATAATAACAATAACACTCCAAAGAGTAATTCTCAATCAAGATCTATAGCCCATCGATCAAATCGATTTGACAACACTAATACACCTCCTTCTCGACGTACTACTCCTACACGATCTGCAGCAGTGATCGCCACAAAACAGAATGTCAACATTGATACAAGGCCCCGAAACACATCTAGCTCCTCGGGAGCATTGAGCAAAGCCAAATCAGCAAGCAACATGAAAATCAACAACGTGCTGCACCAGGCATTTCTTGGAAAGCTCAAGCCCCAGATGCTTTCGTCATTGACCCAGGACGAGCGCAAGCAAGCTCTCAGAAAACTCAAACACATTTCGCTAAGAAAAATTGGTATGACACCGCCTGTTGTCCAGTTTGGGTTTATGGTTGATTTGAGAAAGTATAACAAAAACAACATTAGTAGTAGTAATAGTGATAATAATTCTAATAATAATAACAACAATAACAACAACAAACAATTATTGGTCGAAAAGCTCACACAGTCTGAGCTTGAAGAGACTAAAAAATTGTTTTCATACAAATTGAAAGAAGAGTATGACAATTACCTAGAATTGATTACTTCTCATGTTGAAAATGTTTCGTGGATGTCTAGCACTGTCAATATGCGCCATTTGAATATTACAAAAGTTCACGAGGCGTTGAGAAATGATCCAAAGCAGGCGCAAAAGGCTACTACTGCTTTGGACAAGCTAGTGAACCAGCGGCTTTCTCAAAACATTAGTACTGATATTACGAAGCGGGCCATTCTTGCTACTGACCTCCGATCACTTTCTTTGCAAGAGAAAATGGAGCACCACGTTCCTCAAATGGAATGCTGGAAAAAGTACATACAAGAAAAAAATGCAAAAGTTTGTCAAAAAGGTTTTGAAACCAAAAAAGATAAAAGAAATAAAAAAAGGGGAAAAGAGGAAGATGAAGATGAGGAACTGGCAGTGTTGAAAGTTAAAAAGGTTGCTCCTATAACTGCTGAAATAAAGTCATCATTTTCATCATTCTCTTCATCTGATGTACGCAATGACCAAAAATCTCGGCGATTAGATGATTTAAAAACAATATCAGAAAATGATTTTGCAATTATTAAAAAAACTACACCAAAAGAAATTCAACCACATTTTTCATTATTTGAAACTGAACCTCATGTTGTTGAATCTACTTCTTCTTCTTCTAGTAACGAAAAGAAAAATGAAGATAATGGTAATATCATTGAGGAAGAAGAAGACATTATTATTGATGCTCTTGTTAATAGATCAAGACTAACAGTTAATGTTTCTAGTGACAACAACAGCAACAACAACAACAATAATAATAATAATAACAATAATAATGATAATATTAATATTAATATTAATATTAATAATAATAATATTAATAATATTAATATTAATAATAATAATAATGATAATAATAATAATAATAATATTAATAATAATAATATTGATAATAATAATAATAATAATGATAATAATAATAATAATAATGATAATAATAATAATAATAATAATAATAATAATAATAATAATGATAATAATAGTAATAATGATAATAATAACAATAATAATGATAATAATAATAATAATGATAATAACGATAACGATAATAGTTTAAGGAAAGCAATTGACTATGGTCTAGTTAACGACATTCTTTCTGCCAAAAGGTATCTTCGTCTCAAGACCCAGTCAAACTCGTATGTCACTTGGCTTTTTGAGCAGCAAGAAAACAGACAGTATGATTTGCTATCGGACTTGGTGAAAGATGACAAGAGCAAGCCTCGTGGCAGGAAACCCAAGACAAAAAGTAAGCAGCAGAATAATGGTAGCAAGATGATCACCAGGTTCCAAAAAGAAGCTCTACGGTACCAGCAAGAGCTTCCCACAACAATTGTTGACAGCCCGCTTTCTAAAAAATGTCTTTTTTATGCAATTTTGAAAAATAGCCATGACCAGTTTGTTCAGTCGTTTGCATCTGCTGAAACGCCTCCAGTTGGGCTTCTAACAATTAAACAATTGAGGAGTCATTTGACTTCAGACTTGTCTTTCAAACGGTTTCGAATAAGCTCGTCAACAAACTCTCCAAAAGCCGTTGTTGTGTCTGATCAAAAAGATGAAAAGCCAATTTCTAAATTACCTGTTTTGTCCTCATTATCATCAGCATCATCATCGTCGTCACCAGCAACACAAAAACGCAAGTCATCAAGTCCCAAAGTTCCACCAGTACCACAGACTCCAGCAATCAAGTTTAGTCATTATGATTTCAATTATTGTGATAGTGAGGATCAGACATCTGTAGTGGCATACAACCGGTTTCTGACCAACGAGGGTGTTTTTGATAGACCATTTGTCAAGCAGCGATTCCCTTATCCAAAAGATGGGCCAAAAGATATAGAAGAAGATCCATATGAAACTGGTTATAAAAGTCTTTTTGCACAAACTTGGTCTGAAGCAGAATGGTTTACGACTTATAAATATACATTTACTGCTATGAAAAACGAGTATGAAAACAATGAAAAAGAAAATAATGATGATGATGATGATGATGACGACGAAGTTGATCTTGGTATTTCTCCAAAATCATCATCATCTCATGAAAAAACATTTAAATTATTAAATCTTGAGTCTAATGCCCTTGTCAAGGCCATTTCGCAGTCCTCTACTCTTTATTCACTTCCCCTCATTCAAAGGTTTCCTCTTCTTGTTACCAACCTAAATAGTTTGAGTGACCGCCTTGATCTTATTCAAGACTCGTCAACTGCAGTCACAATTCCATTTTCTGACCAAGATTATGAGGATGATGAAAATGAAAGTAGTGTTCAATCAAATGATATTGATCAATCTGAAATTCTTGAACTTGTTGATACTGCATTTAATTCTTCTGTATAGTTTTTATTTTAATATATATGGTTTTAATTTACATTTTTCATTCTTGTAACCAAAGTTTATAAAAAGAAAACATAAAAATGATTGTAAAGACATGGCTTATTGTTTAATACTTAAATCGTAAATATAAAAAAAAAAAAAAATGAAAATAAAACTATCATCTATTTTGAAATCAGGGCTCCCTACTACCATTCATTGTTTGTTCGTTGTGCATGGAATTGTTAAGAACAATAAGGAAAACGGCTCAGAAAAGTTGATAAACAAATTACCAACTAAAGTCTATACACACTTAGATTTGCTTCATCTCTCTTACTTTTCTTCCCACAAAAATATATATAAATACAACTCATATTTCCAAAAAGTTTTTTTTTTCATTTTTTTTTTTTTTTTTTTTTG
>CBXB010000073.1:3580-24915 GCA_000817185.1 Magnusiomyces clavatus CNRMA 12.647
TTTTTTTTTTTTTTTTTAGAAAAAGTAAAGATTTAGAGCGTATGGTATGGAGTCTGCTGGAACATTGCTAACAAAATATCTATCTGAGTATGCTTAAAAGTTGTGCTGGAATCAGTTTAGACAGATGACATAGACAGCAAAAATATTAAAATGGTGTTGATATTATTGTTGCTTGTTTTTCGATTTTTATTTTATTTTATATACTATACTAGGATCAAAAACCTAGATGGTTAAAAATTATAGGCGAATATTCGGTAAGTCAGAATATACCCTAACCCTTGAGGAATCGATGTTTCTAAGATAATTTTTTCGTAAACTACAATTATAAAGACACGCAAAGCTTTGCCTGTACCATTTTTTATTCATTTCACAAACCAAAAATATATTAGATTGAGAGAAAAACTGTTAAATTAAAAAAAAGTAAATAATTTTAATATAGGTATAAGTTATATTAAGTTTTTAATACAACAAGTCTAATATAAATTTACAGCTATTAATATACTATGCGATTTTCAAAAAATCTATCACACCAGAACAGTATTTAGCAAGATCTTCTAATTTTTGGCTTGCTTTACGTTGTTCTTCATCCCATTTGCCTAAAGCAGCAACCAACTCGGGAATATAAACAGTAAACTCATCATCTTCTTCTTCTTTTTCTTCTTCCTCATCATTGTCTTTTTTTGGTTTTTTGATTTGAGAATGAGCAAGAATTACATCACCATGAACTCTCAAAAGCATTGCCATCCAGGCTTGAACCAATTCATAGTCCTTCGATTGCTGTAAAGCAAACGTAAGAGCCTTGATGAATCTTATAAACTCCGTCAGTGGAGCATAAGTATTCAAGGATCGGATTTGCAGGTCTGTAGATGCTGGCGATAGTGACTTTAGATGTGAGATAAAAGCAGGAATATTTGTTTCATCGTTTAATAATCTAGTAAATTCAGATTCAAATACAACCTTGTTTTCTTTTTGCAATCTGATAAGTTCAGTATCCCTGTTTGTTCCCTCTTCAGCAGACTTTTCAGATTTTTTTTCGTCTTTCATTGCAGAAGAATCACTTCCAGTAGCAGCCTGGTTGTTTCCAGCAGCCGAGCCCAAAAAGAATGGCAACTTCTCTGGTTTCTTTGGCGCTTGTTTGGGTTTGTTACGTAGTTTAATAGCTTCTAAGTGTGTCAAAGTGTTAAACTTGCTTCTAGGAAGCATACTCAATGTAATCAATTCGTCGCTCAGTTGATCGACAGTAACATAGCCTGTCAATTCATTTATCTTTGTATCATCTTCAGTCTCTTCAGTAATTGCACCTTCAATAATGTTGACACCACCCTCACCGTTAGCATTTGGCATGGTAATTGATTCAATTCCATTTTTTTCTTCATCCTCTTCGGTAATAATTCTGGGTGATACCTTTCTAAATTGTGCTCTGTTGGTCCATAAGTTAACGCCTAAACCTTGAACATGAGTAGTTGCAAGCCAATCTCCATTAGGACTCATCTTAACATTAGTTGCAACAGTGTCAACTTTAACGGCGTCAATGCATCCACCTGTTGGTAAGTCCCAAGTCCTTATAGTTGAGTCTAATGAAGCAGAAATAATCCATCTTCCATCCGGAGAAAAATCAAAAGATGTAATACTATTTGTGTGTCCCCACAACTCACGAACAATTTTTTTAGTTTTAACATCAATAACGACAATAGATAAATTATCTAGCGAAACAGCTACCAAATCTGATCCGTTGTGTAATACCATAGAAGTTATTGAGGATGAGAGTGTAACCTTTTTACATATACCACTCTTATGCTGAAAATCGTAGAATCTGAGTTGTCCATCTAAGGAAGAGGATATTAAAGTAGTGTTTAAAGAATCCATAGCAAGGCCAGTGACAGCTTGTGTATGGCCTATAAAATGTCTTTTTAGGGTTCCACTTTGTAAATTATAAACATCAATGCCTCCAAGAGAAGAGCCAATGACACCAAAATTACCGCAGGGTGAAATGCAAACAGTCTTTACAAACCCACCATCTGAAGTTTCCAAATGGTAAGGTCCGACAATACCTTTTTTACCGTTCCACGTATGTGCATATGTCAAGTCTTTGTGTGCTGTTAAAATGTTATCCCACCTTCCTTGTTTGTTACGTTCGTATGCCATTGCAATAATTTCAGGAAACTTTTCTTGATAGGAACCATATATACCAGCTCTAGCTTTACCATTGACAACTCTTTTTTCCTTTTGAGAAAATTCATATGACTGAGCATCTTTTCTAAGCGAAAAGCTCCATAATGAGTGATCTCTAGAAGCAGAAAGAATGAAATGTGCTTCTTCGTCTGTAAATGAAATTGAAACTGGAGGTAAAGAGTGACCACCTCTGCTTCTAAGTAGTCTTGGAGCCGATATAGAAGCAACTGACTCTTTGGATTCTACGTCATTGCCCTTAATTACCGAGGGATCAAAAACGTATTCAGATAATTTGTTATCACCACCATTTGTAACAAAAATAGGTTGGCCGTTGAAGAAATGAATCCGAGAAACACCTCCATTTTCTTCCTTGTGAGCTTCTCTCAGTATGTGAATTCTCTTTTTTGAATTTAGATGATAAAACAATATGTCACCTGCTGCTGTAGCAACACCGAGAATTGGCGTTCCATCTGTTCTAAAAGACATAGAAGTAACACGGGCACCGCAATCAAGAGTAAAAACAATTCTTCCTTGTTTCAAATGATAAAGTTGAACCTCTCCTGAAGCCGTACCTATAGCAACAATATCTAAAACTGGTGAGGGTTCAATGGAAGTAATTGGGGAGCTGGTTGCATCTGACGAGAATAAAAGTCGACCTGTTCTGACGTTGTAAAGTAAGATAGAGTTGTCAACAATAACTGCAACCTTATTGAGATAAGTTTGGGGATGGATAATTTTTTTAATCTTTCCAAATGACTTTGGTATTTTTATTGAAGTGTAAAGTTCGGGATCTTGACTCGGTATCTTTGGATTAACCTTAAAGACTGTTATCGTAGTATCTGTTGTTGCACACAAGTGCTCACCAAACAAGCATATAGACTTGATTGGACCGTCAGGCGTGATTGAAGAGTCTAAGGATAATGTAGTCTCAAGTCTTCCACGCTTGAAAATGCCAACGGTGTTATTCCCCCATGCTGCAAAAACATAATGAAAATGTGAATGTAGAGCGGTAATAGGAGAGGGTGTTCGTGGTGAAGAAACAAAAAGTAAGTGAAGAGAAGATGCATCATAGATTTGAAAAAAATTTCCAACGCTGGTAGTTATAACAAAGCTTTGTCCCAAGTTAGTGACGGCAAATGGAGTAGCATTTGTGACATTTCCAATTGATCTGAAAGGTGAAAAAATTCTTGACGGATGGTGAGACTCATTTTTTGTTGTTGTCAAAGAATCGTCTAATTTTTGACGCTTAGTAGAAGAAGGTTCTGGCATTTTTTTAGATATGAAAAAATGACTCCCTCCAGTTTGATCTGGTTTCTTGATTGCAAATGCTGAAAAAATTCTGGATTGACTAAAATATTTATGTGATTTGATTTTTTTGAAGGTCGGAAAATAGAAAAATTTTCTAAAGCTCTAAAAATTCGTTACAGTTACATAAAAATTTTTTGAGCACAGCCGTGCGTTTGACGAACAGCATTTGGAATCAACTCTAAAAACTATACAAATATAATAACAAAAGGTTTCAACTGTATAAGACTAAAAACTATTAAAAATTTTAAATTATTAAATTTTAAAAGATATCGGAGAAGTTGTAAAAAAGTTTAATTGTTGAGTTGTATTTTTAATTTTATTACAATAGTCTTTTATGTGCTGAAAAAACCATTTTGCAAACTACAAAAAGAAATCTTAGTAAATGGTCTCAAAGTTTTCTAACATACAATCACATTGTAATCTTTGAGTAAAAGCTATAAAACTTTTGAATTCAGCTTTACAAATGATCAGGAGAAGTAAATAGGCTTTCTATTTTTTATTTTAACAGTAAAAATCAGTTAATTAACTTGTGTTTTTGATACAATAAAGTAGTTACAATTATGTTACAGAATATGTTACAATGATTCATAGTGAATCTCTTACTCGCCATAAAAATCTTCTGTCCTTTTTTTCACTAGTTAAATCAGCTTTTTCTTACCAACATTTTCACTGTCGCCAATTGCAACTTCAACTGGCTGATATTCAAATATTTGTTTCAGTATTTAAATAACCAAAATGTCAACACTTGCCGCCAAAGTTCGCAAGGCATCCCCTTCTGTTGATGCTGTTGTTAGTGACTATGCAACAGGATATGTCAAGTTTGTTACTGACAAACTGTCAGACCCATTTGCCGCTACTACTATCACAATTCCAAAAGAAGCTGAATTTATTTCAGGACTTCTTAAAAGTGCTGGAGCTGAAGCTACAGCCGTTGGCGAATTGAAAAATGCAATTATTGACGAATTCACGAAAATTTACAAAGAAACCATGGCAAATTCTAGTGCAGCTATTGACCTGTCACAAAGAAAGATTGATCAAAAGACTTTACTCACAGCACAACGTCACAATGCTGCTGCCCTCAATCAATCAGCATATGGAACCGGAACCACAGGTGTGTCAGACTTGGAACATGTTGGCGGTCGTAAGTTTGAGAGTCGTGTTGACAAAAAGAAGCTGGAAAAGGCTGAACGAAAGATTGCAGCCAAACAAGCGAAGAAGAAACTCAAGAATGTTGAGTATGAAGCTTCTCGTCTCATCAAGAATGAGAACAAGGAAGACTACGATAACTTTTTCTTGACTGTCAACCCTCTTGATTTTGGCTCTTCTGCAGGTAAATCTAAAGACATCAAAATTGAAAACTTTGACTTATTTGTTGGTAATACCAGTCAACGTGTTTTGTCTGATACAACCCTTACACTTTCGTATGGCCATCGCTATGGTCTCATCGGTCAAAATGGTATCGGTAAATCTACATTGCTTAGAGCACTTTCTCGACGTGAATTGCCAGTTCCCAAACACATTACAATTCTGCATGTAGAACAAGAAATTCAAGGTGACGATACCATTGCTTTACAGAGCGTTTTAGATGCAGATGTTTGGAGAAAAGCTTTACTCGCTGATCAAAAAAAACTCGAGGACAAGATTCAAGAGTTGGATGAAAAATATAAGCAGACAGTTGAGGAGTTAGGATCTAATAATTCAGAAGCCTTGGAACTTCGAGAAATTGATGATGAAAGATCAGAGGTTGAATCTAACTTGAACGATGTTCTTGAAAAGCTGGCCGAAATAGAATCCGACAAAGCAGAAAGTAGAGCTGCATCAATTCTCTATGGCCTTGGTTTTTCCAAGGAAGCTCAACAACAGCCTACCAAATCTTTCTCTGGTGGTTGGCGTATGAGATTGGCTCTCGCTAGAGCTTTGTTTTTCAAGCCAGACTTGTTGCTTCTTGATGAACCTTCCAATATGTTGGATGTTCCTTCCATTACTTATCTTTCAAACTACTTGCAAACTTATCCTTCAACTGTTTTGGTTGTTTCCCACGACAGAGCATTCTTAAACGAGGTTGCCACCGACATTATCTATCAACACAATGAACGTTTGGATTATTATAGAGGTACAAACTTTGACGGTTTCTATGCCACAAAGGAAGAACGACGAAAGAACGCTGTTAGAGAATATGAGAGTCAAATGGCTTATCGTAAGCATTTGCAAACATTCATTGACAAGTTCCGATATAACGCTGCGAAGTCAAGCGAAGCTCAATCAAGAATCAAAAAACTGGAGAAGCTTCCAGTCTTGGAGCCTCCAGAGGAAGAACAAACCATCACATTCCGTTTCCCAGATCCAGAAAAGCTTTCACCCCCTATATTACAACTGAGTAATGTTACATTTGGTTACACCCCAGACAAGATTCTCTTGAAGGACGTTGATTTAGATGTTCAAATGGACTCCAGAATTGCTCTTGTTGGTGCTAATGGTGCTGGTAAGACAACATTGATCAAACTTTTGTTGGAACAACTTAAGCCATTGACAGGTCAGGCAACGAGAAACGGTAGATTAAGAATTGGCTACTTTGCCCAACATCACGTCGATGGAATGGACTTGAACATGTCTGCTGTACAATGGATGGCTCATGAATTCCCTGGAAAGAATGAAGAAGAATACAGAAGACACTTAGGCGGATTCGGTATAACTGGTACATTGGGTCTACAGAAAATGCAATTTCTTTCTGGTGGTCAAAAGTCTCGTGTTGCCTTTGCATGTTTATCCATGAGAAACCCGCATGTCTTGGTATTGGATGAACCCTCAAATCACTTGGATATTGCTGGTTTGGATGCTTTGGCTGATGCCCTCAAAAAGTTTAAAGGTGGTATATTAATGGTTTCCCACGATGTTTCCATGATTGCAGCTGTTGCAAAGAACATTTGGGTTTGTGAAAATGGTACTGTCAACAAATTCGATGGTACTATTTATGACTACAAGAAATATATCATGGCGTCTGCTGATGCTCAAGGTGTTGTTAAGCGACATTAAACAATTCAATGGATTCTTTCTTTTCATTTATCTAATTTTCATTGCTTAGTTAATATTTATTTCCTCGACTACAGGCCATAGTTAATTTTGTCCTACCATGTTAAATATTATTTAGAATATATAAGTTAATTAGAACTCCGAATACTTTGTGGTAAAACCTATTGTGGTTTTATTTTTTATATGAGAGAATACTTCTAAAGTGAATATTTTTCCAATAGTTTATATTTATAAATTTTACACTTCTAGAAATTACATTTTTTTCTACCTGATCTGATTAATTTATGTTTTTCTTACTTTTTTTCAAAAGCATACATATTAAAAAAAACTAAATTGTTACCTTTAATCCAGTTGCCTTGGCTCCAACAACAGTTATCTGTGTAATCTTACATACAATACCCTTGTACTCAGCATGATACTTAGCACCTGTGAATGGATCTGAAACTGACGGAGAGCTAGCATATATAGGTGTAAATGATGCAGGGCAAATGTCAAAATCAGCAAATTGATCATAATCAACTTCAATTGTATCTCTTGGATTTCTGTTAGACTTTTCCAAAATTAGACGAGCCTTCTCTGCAAATCTTTCGGCGTTAGGAAGTTCTAGCAGTTTTGTGGCAAATGTAGCAGCAGAAGCAAAGTTTTTGTGGTTGTATGATTCAATCATAGCTAATCTTAATGGAATAGCTGCATGTAAAGGTTCAAGCTTAGGTTTAGTGAAATATGAAACAAGCTCTAATTTTCGCTTCAACTCAGTTGCTGGTAAAGATCTTCTTTCCAGTTCAATTGAAAATGCCAAAATATATTCTCTGCAGATGCCAACAAGACGCTTACATTCATCTGCTTCAGCCTTGGTGGAAACTGCTATTGTTGCAATAATATAGAGAATTTTTCTAAACAATGAAATTGCAAGTTCTGGCTTATTCTGCATTACTGCTCTAAAAGCTTCTTGAAGTGTTGGTTTTAGTTGATCAAAGCCAGGAATGAATGGAAGAGCTTTAAGAGGATTTGCTTCATCAATGTTACGACGAATAAAGTATTCTAGAGAAGGAAGACTATCGTTGGCTGGAAGATAAAGCTTAGAAGCTTGATAAATTTCCATAAATCTTGTCTTGAGAGGAGAGAAATTGGAAACCCCAAGTTGACGATTCAACAATTGAGCGGCAGATTCAAAATTACCTGCAGCAATGTGGTCTGCAGCAAGAGGCGAATTGCGAACCCAAATATCAGTTTCTGATACACCAGGCTCGCTAGCGTCTTTTTCAACGACACCAGGTTCAATTTCGAGCTCCTCAGTTTCGAGACCCCAAGCATCCTCGCCCATTTCTTCATCCTCGTAAGCATCATACGCATCAGCGGCAGTCTCACCCTCATCATCACCAGCCTTGCTATATTCTTCTGGTTCTTCAAGAGAGAGGTCTTCAACTTGTCCAAGAATTGCTTGTTCAAAAAATGACAATGATGTAGATTTGAGTGGCCAATTGAAGCCAGATAATGGATTGACAACTTCTGGAGTTGCACATTCAGAAGTAGTATCGGTAATATCAATGTTTACTTGACTCTTGTCGACGCCTGATGATTCCAGGATTTCTTCAGCAAGATCATCAAGTCCACTGCTCTTTGCAAGAGCATATGCTAATGGATTAAGGCCAGCAGCTCTCAATACCTCAATTCTTTCATTTGCATCTCCAAGGTAAATCCCACTGGTGAATTGAGCATTGGTGTCACCTCTGTGATTTGCAATAGTAGCCATTTTCTTCAAATTTTGCTCGTTACCAGTGATAAGATACAAAAATGAAAGCTTGTCAAATTGATTTTGCTTTTGATATACAAGTTCAGCAATCTCATGATTACCTTGTGCAATAGCTTCCTCTCCCAAAATCTTCCAAATGGCAGGCTTTTGTATTTCTTTTGCTTCTTCTAAAGCAACATTTAGATTTCCACATTCAATGGCTAAATCAAATCTAGTTTGTGGATCTTGAACAAATTGAAGGGCAACTTCAGGGTATCCCTTCTTTTGCAAATATCCAATGATGTTTTGACCAACCAAGTTAGAAGTCTTTATAAGGCGAAGGACCTCATTAAAGTTCTTGTTCAAAAGGGCTCTCTTAAAACGATACTCAGTTGGGTCGATTTCAATAACTTCAATTGTTCCTGACCGAGTTAAAACATAAGTGTTGATTCCCTTGACCTTGACAAGATATACAGTATTGTCTAATGTTTTAATAATTCCGTTATCACCATTTAATAAACTGTATTTAAGATGGTTCAAAGTAGAATAGAGAAGAACACCAGAGTCATCCCATACAGCACTCTTAATTCTTATGGTTTCGTGAAGAGAAGCCAGAATTTCAAGATTTCTTGTGGCAATTGTAATTGTGTGTTTACCAAGGAGGGCAACATAATGGCCATCACTAGACCAAGAAACATATTTGACGCCATTTACAGCAAGTTCAGAAACAATCTTTTTTTGTTGAATGTCAAAAAGAACGACGGATGTTGCCGAAATTAAGAGAACAAGACCAGCTGGTGCAGGTAAAATGTCAGTGACTGTAACAGGTGGCTCAAAAAATTTTGTAACAGAATTTTTCATATCGCGAATTTCAATTTTTTGGGGGGAAGAATCTTTGACAAAAACAGCAAATCGATTTCGCGAAATGAAGATTGCTTGATCGCCAGAATCACTGTAGCTTTCACTAGGCTCAATAGCAGTAGCCGTTTCGTTGGGAATCGAAAAAAGATAAAATATATTCTTGTTGTTGGTTTTTGTAGTTATCAATATAGCCTTTTCGGAAGGATTGTATGAGATATTACGTATAGGCTCCCATGGGTTTCCAATCTTCTTCAATGATAATAATGGATATGATTCTCTGTCTGGGCCAAATTCAAAAGACTTGACATATTTGTCATTTGTGATAAAGTATAAAGAGTTTTGAGATAAAACGCTGGCAGGACGCTCACGCTCAAGTTTAAAAACCATAACACCACTGTCATGAGCTGCTGCAAAAAGATTAATAGTTGGATGGGCAGCAATGTACCAAAACTTATCGTTTTCACGCTTAAATTGTTGTAATGGCATTCGAGTGTTGAGATCCCAAGTTCTGATACTTTTGTCTTCGCCAACTGAAATAATGATATCTTTAAATGGGTGGAAAAGGCAGCACATAATATTGTGAGTATGACCGCGACAACTGTCAACTTCCCAAGCCTTTGTTTCGCTCATACGCCAAACTTTGAGTAGTCTGTCATCACCACTGGATACAATTAAGGGAAGTGTTGGGTGGAAGGAAGCCCAGTTCACACCTCTGTCGTGGCCTTCTAGAACAAATTTGACAATGGCATCTGTATTGCCAAAAATGTCTTGTTGGGAAGCGTTGGCTCTTGAAAGTTGGTCTTCAAAAGAATTGATTGTTTGCATTGGCGCTGAATGTTTTTTTCGTAGACCTGAAATATCCCATACTCTGACAGTTTGATCAAGAGAAGCAGATACAATCAAATCTTCCTTGGGGTGAAATTGAGCACATAAAACGTAATGGTTGTGACCAGTTAAGCAAGCAATTTCTTGTCGATTTTGCCAGTTCCAAATTCTGATTGTTTGATCGTCAGAAGCTGAAATAATCCATGGAAGATCATTGTGAAAAAAAACAGTACGAACGTAGTCTAAATGGCCTGTAAGAGTAAATAAGAGTTTGCGAGTTTGTAGAGACCATACTTTAATAGTATAATCATCACCGCACGAAACAAACAATGGCTGTGTTTTGTGAAAGTCAATTCCTCTAACTGGACCATCATGACCTTCGAATCGATCAATCAATGTTCCCATTCTGTAATCCCACAACTGGATTGTGGAAGAATGAAGAGAAACTAAAATCCATGGTCTATATTGAGTAATTTCAATAATTGTTAAAAATCACATTATTGACTGATTAGGCTATCAATTTAAAAAGAGAAAAAACTTACCTCTTTGGATGAAAAGCCACACCCTTTGCACGAGACGATTTGGACTCAAACTGTAATAAAAACAATTGTTAGTAAATCATAATTAAAAAGAAAGATGAAATCAAAAATCAAAAATACCTTTGTCAACATCTGCATTTTTGCTACAAATTAGAGCAAATGAAGGTAAATATTGCAGTAGGAAAAAAGGAAAAAAATTGAAGTTATCTTTCCTAAAACTTGGATTATAAGAGTCCAATTGAAAAATCTGTTAAATTTAATGAAGGGGGTTGTTAACAATGGTGGTGTAGGGGAAAAGATGGGAAGAAAAAATAATTGGTGATGTGTTGAGATTTTAATTTCAATACGTGGACTTTTGCAATACCATTGTGAGTTATATTAACCCTTGCCCAGATATTTCATTACATGTAACATAAAACTGTAATTTAACAGGAAAATAGAACATGAAGTATTTATTATAAGCACAACTATTGTTTTTATTGACAAAAAAAATATTCTACAAAAAAGGTTATATGCGATAAAACGTGTTACTTTAATAATGCGAAAACACTTGACAGAGATTTTGAACTCTGCTGACTTGAACTAAAAGTCGTTCTTCGGCTTGTCTCAATTGAGCAATTTCCATCTTTTCTTGGGATGTCAAGTACAAGTCTTCATTCTGTTTTACATCTTCTCGCTCTAGTTTTGAAAGAAGCACTGGATGTCTACTTCGTTCTGATTGAACACGTTGTAATAATCTTGTCAATGTTTGATAAAGATACTCTTCAACAAGTCCATAAGCTCTTTTTGGTGAATGGAACCACATATAGATTGTTTTTGTGGGAGCCCTGTCAGCAGATCGAGGCACTTCTTGCAAACTTAAAGCGCCAAACTTATGAAGTTGGTTAGTGACAGTGTAAACTGTGTTTTGGCGTAATAACGCTGTTCTAGCAAGGAGCTCTTCATTTGCCATGCCCTTTTCTCTTATGATACGTAAAATACGAACTGCTGAAGGGCCAAATTTGTTTTGAATAATTTCATCATATTTAAGTTGCTTTATAGTTTCTCTTAATTCATCAAATGGAACATACCATTCACCCCCACCTCTGTTTCCGGCTTTGACTAAAAGTTTTAAGGGCGAAGCTGCAATGAGTTCTAAATGCTTATTAATGTCGGATGCAGATATTTGTTGATGTTGGGTACTAGAATTACCGTTACTATAAACGTCAACATCATCAGCCATAAGTGAATTATAACCATCATTAAACTCTGAAAGAACCGGACTATCTTGAGCGTCATCTGTAACAAAAGGACTAGATGTCTTCTGTCTCTTACTTGAGTAGCTATTTGTGAAGCCATCAAAAGCGCTCTCGTCGTCTTCATCAATTACATCTATAGGTCTCTTTGCTGGGCCGTTATTGTATTTTGGTTGAACTATTGAGCTTTTTATATCAATTGTTGGGTCGAAGTTGTTAATTACCATCATGGTAGTAATCTGAAATTCTGAATCTGAGGGAACTTCCTGCCTACATCGTAGTAATTTTCCTTCATAACATTTTAAAAGCGCTCGATAGACTAAGGCTGAGACTTTTCCTACTGTTTTTTCTGCTATTGATGCAAGTTCATTATTTCTAAAAATAACTAAAAACTTGTCAAAATTTACAGTCAAAATTGTATCGGGGTCAACGACTAATTTGGGCGATGCAAGAGAAACATTTCGTCGAACGCGTCGGTTTGCAGAAAGAGCGGGTGTTGCTACCCCGTTACCGTTTATTATTGTTGATGATGCTAATTTCTCGTGAAGAGCTTCTTCAGTAATCAGCCCAGCTTTAGGCTCGTCTCTTTTACCTGTATAAGTTTTAAATTCTTGTTTTGCAGCATCTGTTGCTTCATTTTGACGTGCAGTTTCAGATTTGTTCTTAGAAACTTTTGCAAGCTGGGTTTTGAAAATATGAGAATAAATATCTTCAGGTGGGAAAAAGTCGTAATTGTAAAGCGGTATTAAGTATTTTGATAATACAAGATCTGCCATTTCTTTTGATAGTTCATTTTTGGCTCTTTCAACTTCGTAAGAATCGCCATTGAATTCAGCTTCTAATTTACTGGATAGACCAGAGAGATAATCTGAGACTCTAATGTGACCGAATGCAAATAAATTTTTTATGATTTCTGGCTTGTTGGTAGAGTTGGGAAACGTATCAGTGATATATGAGAGAATTTTTGGAATAATTAAAGTATTGATGATTTGTGTAGCATTAGCGTAAAAATGACAAACTTTTGGAGAATCTGGATCAATCCAGTAAAGAACAAATCGATTTTGAATGAGAGGAACAAGCGCTTTTCTTATAATAGGTATAGGTATTGATGAGTAAGTTGATAATTGAGATGTGGTTAGTCGACCAAAATCAAGAAGACATCCAACAACCTTTTCTGAAAGGTCTCCATAGATATCTCGTAGAATAACTCTAGATAAATCTGACTGCTGTTGTGATGCCATGATAAAAAGAGCCAAAACGAATTAAGTTATTTAAAAAGGGGTATCTAGAGAAAACGTCATAAATTCATTGGAGAATAAATATGCTATGATTGAATTATAATAGTATTAAATAAAATTATATGTTTATAATTGACTTATTTGTTGGTGTTTCAATAGTATTTCAAGGGACAACAATAGTTAGATATCTATAAATATTCTATGTAGATTTGCTTCCTCAAAGTGTGAAATTTCATTGAATTTTAGCAAAAAATTTTTAGATATTACCCCCAAAATGGTAATGACCCTAGCCCAGGGAACATGTTTTTAAAATACATAAGTAAAGTCATGTGACATTAACTAGCCAATAATAACGGCTTTTTATTAAGATCACGTAATGAAATTGAATCAACCAATCACAATTCTTCGTGTCATTGTTGGTGACCTTTGGCACAGAAGCCAGTGTCTAGTAGTCAAGGATTGTGCAATTACATAATATGTAACATTACTTTTCTAGCCAGTAAGAAAAAAAAGTTTGACAAATTATTACCATCGTTATTTGTCCAAACAAGGCCGGGCCAATCGCCATAGTGGGATGTTTAACACCATTTTCTTTTCATCTTTTTTTCTCACCTTCTTATTTTCCTTTTTTTCCCTCTTTTCACCTCACTTTTCTGTAGTCTCATTCAACGTTTTGGCACTTGCTCACTTCACTTTCTCTTCTATCTATTCCATCACCTGTCTTAGACTGTCCTACTACTTCCCCTACTGATCCAGCTTCTACAGCACATCAGACACATATACACAAGGTACAGACAAGCTCAATTCAAAAAAGAAAAAAAATGCTCTCCAAGACCGCTACATCTGCTCGCCCAGCCGTTCGATCATTATTCCATTCTTACGTTCGACGAACTTTTTCAACTTCTGAAGTTTCAGGCATTCCAGTTTTTGCTCGCGATGATTTGAGACCTGTTTCCAAGGTCTCTGTCGTTGTCAAGGCAGGTTCCCGTTACAACACTACACCAGGTGTCGCTCACATTCTTGAAAAATTTGCATTCAGAAACACATCTAAACGTTCTGCACTCCGTCTTGTACGTGAATCTGAATTACTCGGCGGTGGTTTCTCCACTTCAATTTCTCGTGAAAACATAGTTCTTACAGCTATGTTCCTTAGAGAAGATCTTCCATATTTTGTTGAAGCTCTTGCTGATACTACCCAAAATGGTCTTTTCAAAAAATACGAATTAGTTGAAGACGTTGCTCCACTTGCTCTCTACGAAGCCAAGGTCGCTGCTTCAAACGCTCTTTACACTTCCGAAGTCGCTGCCTACGAAGTTGCTTTCAGAAATGGACTTGGTAACCCAATCCTCGTCGATTCTACTTACCCAGTCACAGCTGAAGACGTTGTTGCATACGCTAAGCAAGCTTATACTAAATCCAACATTTCCATTGCTGCTACGAATGTAATTGAGTCTGATTTGAAGGCCCTTGTTGCTGAACATTTTGACTCTCTCTCCAGTGGCTCTGCCCTTTCAACTCCAGCTTCTAAGGCCTATTCTGGTGAAGCCCGCATCAAAACTACTGGTGAATCAGCTTTGACTCTTGTCTTCCCATCTACTTCTACTGGCTCTGCTACCACTCCTGTCCTTGCCAACCTTCTCGGAGGTCCTTCCAACATTAAGTGGACTCCAGGTACTTCTCCATTAGGTCTTGTTGCTGCTAAGACCGGTGCCACCATCAAAGCCTCATATGTTCCTTACTCTGATGCTTCTGCCCTCACAGTCTCCATCAGTGGTGCCTCCCCAGAAGCTATTTCTGAATCTGCTGTTCTTGCTGCCAAAGAAATTAAGGCTCTTTCTAACACCTCTTCTGATGCTTTGGCCAAGGCCATTGCTCAAACCAAATTTGCTGCTGCCGAAGCTGCTGAAGGTTCTCTTCCAATCCCACCATACGCTGCCGTTGATGTTTCTTCTGTCACTGTTGAATCTGTTTCAAAGGCTGCCGAGGACCTTGTCAAGGGCCCAATAGCATTGGGTGCCGTTGGTAAAGTATACAACCTACCACACCTTGATGAACTTTTTTAAATCATAAAAAACCAAAAAAACCCTCTAATAGTAATATATACATAAATAAAAATAATAAAAAAAGATTAGCTATGTTAAATATGCTTCGCATTTTAAAAAAATAAAAAATGGCAGAATAAAGATAGATCCAGAGGCATAATTATATCAAGTTTTGTATTCGAGCATACAATTAATACATTTATAATTTATAAAAAGCAAACAATTTAATTAATACAGAAGCAATGATCAGATTCATTGTTGAAAATCTTTTGTTAACGGTTTGTCTGCAAAAAAAATAAAGAATATCAGTAGATAATTTTTTTCAAGAATTACTGATAAATAGAATTTTTAAATTATAAATATTATTGGAACTATATATATAGATTTTTTTTTTTTTTTTTTTTTTTTTTTTTTTTTTTTTTTTTTTTGGTTGTTATCGATCCTTACTTTTTATTCATTAATTGTTTTAAAAATTAAACTTTTAAGTTAATCCAAATCCCAAAGAACTAAAACTGTTAACATATATATTACAAAAATATATTTACGAATTTATAGTTATTCGAAATTCTAACATACCTAAATGTCTATAAGTAAAATTTATATGTCCCCTCTTGTAGAAGAATTGTAGAAATCATTTGCATTATAAGTTCTATTTACTTTAATCATCTATTTTTTCTTGTAAGCCAACAGGCATTGTATCTAACTTTTATCAATAATTAATGCAGGATAAAAACCATTAACATCGCTAAAAGAGATTTTAACAGAAGGAGGATGATGATTGGAATTTGATGATATGCACTGCTTACGATATAGCTCAAGTTTGTTGATAGCATGTATTAAGCTTTCTGCAGAGGTCTTCAAAGGTAAAAGCTGGTTAGCTGGGTTGTTCATTTTACTTAGTCTTGAAGATGTGGTTTCTGAATTAGAGTTATGATTTTCAGATGTATATGATGCTAAAGTGTTATAGAGATGTAAGGCTGTAGCTTTCGCAGCTTTAAGTCGTTGACCCGATTGTGTTAATGCATCCTTTGAATCCTTCGGATTAGGAGTATAGTTAAATGGTATAAAATCAGTACTGGCTGATTCATATTCAAATGAAAGTTCAGGAGGAGCAGGATATCCAACTGAAGAAAAAGGCTTCATACGATTTCGATAAAGAAGCTTGGCAGATGTAAATTTGGTAATGGAAGAAGGAACATTAATGCATCTCAAAAAAATGGCAGCTTCAGACAGTTGTTTGTATGATTCACTAAATCCTCGCATAATTGATTGTTCCATTTGCAACCCTTTAATGTATTGCAACGCCAAATGAACATCTTCAAGAAAAGTTGGCAAGTCCCCTTTGAAAAGTTGTAGTTTAGGTATATTAGAACCAGAGGATTCATCAACCTTAGTTCTGGCATCTACCGCATCGTTTAAGTATCTCGAACATACCTCAAGGGTGTTGAAAATTTCGGTTTGCACTTGTTCAGCATATAAGTACATGTAAGGGTATTCCCAAAGCTTGTAGATTTCTAATTCAAAACCAAGCAAAATCACGGATTCAATAATAAACATACGCCGGATAGAAGCCCACCAGATAAGAGGAAAAGCTGGTCTTTTTTCGGCCTTTACTGAACTTTTTGGAATTCCTGCATGATTTAGTGCAGCGTCAGGGACATTTTCAACAAATTGAAAAGTTTCAATAGGCTCTTTGAACCTCTCGAGTTGTTGATTAATTGCAGTTTCAAGCATTTGGGCTGAAACCTCTAAAGAATCCCACATGATGATGTTGTGTCCTAGCATTTGACGTTGTCTTGAACGATTGCAGACAAAAGAGAATAACCACAAGATGTAACACTGAGAGGCATCTTCAAGAAAAGTGTCAATTTGATCTTTGATGGGCTCGACAGCTTGCAAGATGTTTCCATCAGGTTGAGGAACAATGACTCGAGGATGTTTTTTAGATAGTGAATATTTGCCATTATTCAAAAGTGCCCTTATTAAAGGAGCAACAGATAACTCATTCATATCTCGCAAAACCCAATCTACAACGGGCTCTCCAAGAATAAACCGAGCCTCAGAGTCAATAGTGATATTGTGAAGAATTGCTCTAGGCAAAGGCAGAGGTTGAGTATGTTGGCCTGCAAATGGGCCGGAACTAATAGGAAGAGTAGGTTTTGAACCGCCAAAGTAAACAAAAAATGATCTCAAGTTACTAGAGCTTTTTGACAAGTGAGCTTTTTGGTCAGGATGGTTCTGTTCTCGAGCACTCTTGATTTCTTCTAAAATCTTAAATGAATCGATTGTTAAAAATATGGACTTCCATGTTAAGTAGCCATCTCCAGGTGATAATGTTGTTAGAGAACGGTTTGGACTGACATTATTGATTCGGCTTTGAATTCCCATTGAAAATGCATCGTTGAATTTATGTAGCACTCCTGTATTTTTCTTTTCGCTTTTGGAGTTATCAACAGGATAAGACGGAAGATCAATTACAATCATGTCAAGCAACTCAATAACTTCAGGAATGTTTGAGGGAACCAAACCTTCGAGACAGCTTTGTAAACAGGATAACTGGTGTATTCTAAGTTTAATTCTTTTTTCAAGTTCTCGAATAAAATATGATGGTGGTTTAGGAGGATTGGCTGCAGGCTGATTAGAGTTGTTGCCTGATCCCTTGGTTTTTCCACCTTTTTTTGATTTAGTAGGCTTGGATTGCTTTTTCGTTAAAGGTTGAGTCTTTTTGGTTATTTCAGCTTCTTTGTTGGCAGCCGATTTAGCCTGATCATCCAGAAACGATGTTATTTCTGTTAACAACTGGACCAGTTTCAATGTAGGAACTTTTCTAAGTAGGTTAAAGTCAAATGTATTGGTAGTAATATCTTCTTCTTGTAATACAAACTCTTCAGAAGTGTACAGGTGTTGAATTGAAAGACTCCATGTTTTGAGAGCAGATGTCAAATATACAAATAAAATTAAATGATATAAAGAAAGTGAATCAAGTGGATTGGAGCTGTCAAAATCGGAACTTTCTTCTGAAGATGCAAGTTTTTTTCGAAGTGTAACTTCCAACAATCTAACAAAAGGTTCTTCATCCGATTTAATGTAAGTCGTTAATATATCCTCCAGGTATATACAACTGAAAATATTTTGAATTGGATTGGGACCAGTGTGCCAGGAACCCTCACGGCCAATAAACAAGTCTATAATTGTATTGACATCTCTGGCAGATTTGATTTCAGGTAATTGTGCCAACTCTGTTTTTAATGGAACATATGTCATACCTGTGTCCATACGGCTATCAGATATCTAAATTGTTGATTTGAATGTGAATATTAGACTTAAATGTTATAAGGTGTAAATAACAAGATATTTAACTTACCTCAAGTAGCTGGACACCAGTATAAAAATTGAAATCATCAGAAGTGACTAATTGTCCAACCTTCAAAGTGTCTGTTGATTTAACAAACTCCGAAGTAATATCGCACCATTTTGCAGTAGAATTAAGAGAGCTGTTGGCCATTATAGAATAATTAGATATAAGAAAATAAAATAATGATATCAAACTTAACCTCAATTCTATAATTGAAGAAAACTTTCGTATAAATAATGTAAGAAAAAGTTTTTTGAATTTTCAGTGTTGGCTTTTTTTAGTGATTTATCGGTTACCCTACATATCATTTGAAAGTTTGTTGTTACATTACACTATATAACAACAAAATGCTAATGGCTAATTCTATCCTCATATTCATTTTTATTTTGAATTATTTGCTTTAATTCTCATGGATTCATTTTTGCATAGTAAATTAAAGTCGTGATTTCTATCTTTAAACGGAACTTTGAGAAAATCGTACTCGAAATTCTCTTCCGCAAATATTTTTGGTTTACAAATAGTATTACTCTGGTTGTAGATCATTCTCATAAATATCTACTAAACATATACTTAGCTAATTTATGCTGCACAATTTTTAATAAACAATCACACTTGAGGGTTATATTTTTAGCATGCATGTTTACCAACAATAAAATAAAGTCAATTACATAAATAAGATCCTCAAAGCTTAGATTTTGAAATACTCTCAACAAGTGGGCCTTCTTTGTAAAGAGAGTCAATAACATCTTTATAGACATTAGCGGCCTCCTTTCTCTTGACCTTTAAAGTTGGGGTTAAGGTTCCATTGTCAGCAGTCAGTGGATCAATAAAAAGCGCCAAGTTCTTGACCATTTCAAAGCCCTTTAATCCGGCTTTTTGTGCATCTCTGTTGATTTCTTTGATAAAGGCCAATCTGACATCTTTTCTAGAAAATGTTTCCTTAATTGCTTCCAAGTCAGTAGGATCGATACGTTGTTTAAAAACATTCTTTATCCAAGCAACATATGCTTCTGGCAAAACACCTACAATAGAAACAAGATAGGTCTCCAGGGAATTGCCTTCAACAAAAATTTGGGAAATCAATGATGAACCAGATTGATAGATAGACTCAATTCTTTCAGGTCCAACATATTCACCTTGGGCAAGCTTGAACATATTCTTGACGCGATCAATGATATAAATTCTACCGTACTCGTCTATCATACCAACATCACCAGTATGGAACCAACCATCTTCGTCAATTGCCTTCTTGGTTTCTTCTTCATTCTTGTAATAACCTTTGAACATCTGTGGACCCCTAAGCAAAATCTCGCCCTTAGGGCATGGGACTTCATCGCCAGAATAGCCCATATCGGGCAAACTTTGAAGTCTGATTTCTGTGGTTGGACTAATAGGGCCAACTGAACCGGCACCAATATCTCTTGAAAGACAAACGGATACACCACTCAAACTTTCTGTCAAACCGTAGCCTTGAAGTAAGTCAACAGCTAAAGCCACCTTGAGTAATTCAATATTTTCACCCGCAAGTGGAGCAGAACCAGAAATAAAGGCCCTGGTATTGTCAAAGCCCAACTTTCTTCTAATCTTGTTGGACCAAAGAAAGTCCCAGAATATATGGTTGAATTGACCAGTCTCTCTCAACTTTTGTAACTTTGCTTCAAAAGCCTTTCTAGAAATTGCGCCAGCAAGACCAGGTCCTTCAATGGTGGAAGCTTTAATAGCAGCAGCCATCTTATTCCAGACACGTGGAACACCAGCAAGTAATGATGGCTTGAAAACAGAAATGTCATCGAAAAGTTCAGTGACGTCACCATGGAGAAAGCCAATCTTAGAGTTAATAGAGAGTAAACCATAAATGTTGAGTCTCTCATAAATGTGAGCAAGAGGGAGAAAAGAAAGATATGAGACCTGGGATTTACCATTCGTAAATGCTTCGTGGTATTTGGGTATGCATATTCCCGAAACTACACTTGATGCAGGAATAATAACACCTTTAGGGTTTCCAGTTGTTCCAGATGTGAAGCAAAGAGATTGAACATCTTCTGGCACTATTTCACGAAGCTCACGAGGAGAAGCTTTTCCTGATTCTTCAATGTCTTTGAATGTGTAAAGGTTGACATCAACAGATGTAGCCCATTTGTTCAACAGATCCCTCTTGGAGTGGCCAGGGCGTTGAACGATATCTTGATCCTCAAATTCGTTGAATGAAACCAAAACTTTTAAACTCGGAAGCATGTGCTTAATGGAAAGAAGGTATGGAATGTGAGCCAAAGATGCAAAAATAATGGGCATTTCAGTTAGGTTGATGATATACTTGGTGGCATCTGGACCCAATGTGTCGTAAAGAGGGACACTAGTAAGGGCTGTATAGACACATGCCAAGTCTGTAATTATCCAATTGCGAGAATTAGGACCATACAGACCTACTGTATATTGTTTAGTGTGTGGCTCAAGACCATTGACGTGTTTCTCAACAATGTTAATAATTCCAGAACTGATATTAAGAGCTGTATCTCGAACTTGTGAAAAAGTCTGGTATTCATATTTACCCCATTTCTTGGTTGCCTGGTTAAAAGTGCGTTCACCTAAACATGGGCTGTCTGGGTGGTTTCTAACTGAAGCCTCAAAAACCTGAGAGTATGTAGTGATCTTTGGATGCGGAGTGGCAATGAGACGGTCGGGACAGTGTACACTTCTATAGACTGGAGAATATCCTTCTTCCTTTGATCCAGGAAGAGGAACTGCCTGAGGCTTTCCTTTGATTGCTGGAAGAGGTTGGATTGTTTCGATATACAAATCTGAATCAGGTGAAATGCTGCTGTCGGCAACTAGCGGAAAGTTTTTGATACGTTTTTGAACATCATCAGAAAAGGTAGCGCCTGGAAGAACCATGATGACTAACTATATATTAAAGAAAAAGTGAATATAAGATTTAAATTTGAGAAAAATAAAAATTATCAATGTTTAAAAGAGAAAAAAGAAAAAAAAAAAAAAAAAA
>CBXB010000073.1:27361-52993 GCA_000817185.1 Magnusiomyces clavatus CNRMA 12.647
TTTTTTTTTTTTTTTTTTTTTTTTTCCAGAGACCACTGACTTACTCGAGTAATCAAAGCGCGTCAGTAAGTTCTGTTAATGCAACAACACAGTTTGATGAGCGATATGAAACAGTAGTAGTTGATCCTCTATCTAATTTAAAACCATTGGGCGAAATTTCTTTACAAAACTTTGAGCTCGAGCCCTATACTTCTGACAATATAGCTATTTCTTTAAAATGGTCACCTTCGGGAATGAGCAGATGTAAAGGATGTATGCTTGCTATTGTCACTTTGCAAGGAGATATAGTTCTCTACGAATATATTATTTCGGAATCATTTCAAAAATTCATTGAGGTTTTTTCTTGCGTAAGAACTCTTCTTAAGCTAAACAACATTCCCCAGTCTGATAAAACCTTGGAAGGTCATAAGGTTCGGGACTTTATTTTCACGTCTACAGCTTGGTCCTCAAGATTTCCAATTAAATCAAAAGAAATTGATAAATGGGGCAATTGCTTTCTAGTAGGAGGAACAAAGTCTGGAAAACTGATTTTTTTTCAGAAGAACCATCAAATCAATGAACCCTTACAATACGCGTCAACCATTACCTTATTTCAAGAATTCGATAATCGGCAGGATCCAATTACAAAACTTGAATGGACATCTTGGGAAAAAACAAAAGATAATTCCGGTAACTACTGTTCCTTGATTGTTGCTGCTACAAGCTCAAATGATTTGGTTGCAAAGTTAGTGGTTTACAATGATATCACTCAAAAGCTTGATTTTTCGCATCCTCCTAAAATTCTAGTACCATCGTCCCGATTTTACGTCTCTTCCTTAACTGTTCACACACATTATCAATCTAAAGCAATAGTTTGTGCAATTACCCAAAGCATAGGAATATCCCTTTTTTTTCTGAATGGATATGGCTCCAGTTCGTTATCAGCATTCTTTAGTCAAGACAGCACAGAACCAATAAAGCCCAAAATTTTTTTCAAAGCAAACACTACCCAAAACCCCATCAGCACAGTAGCATGTCTTGACTCTTTAGATAACCAATTATATTTGGTTGGAGTTGCAGACAAATTAAAAACATTTACTGCTTCAATATCGTTATCGTCAAAGGACCAGCCTTCATATGAGATTTTCAATTCTGAGAAAAATCCACTTGACTTTTTTGTACAACGAAAAATCCAACAGGCTAGTGAAGCGGAAAACGATTCTGGCTACATAATTGACAATGCTTCAACTACGCATACACTCACCTTTAAGGGAATGCAAGCCAACAAATGGCATGGAAACTACGTTGCAATTTTAAATAGCACAGACCCAGTTAACGAACTACGGTACGTTTTGATTTCAAGATCACAATATCGACTTTCATTTCCGCAACTATTCAAGATTACAGGATCAGATGAGAAAAGTGCAAAATTTTCTGAAACCTATATTCATAATATTCCATCTTCTTTAGAGTGTTCAGGAGACGCCATTTGGTGGACTGTAAAGGCTATGTCCAACAGCATAAAGAGTCGACAAGAGAGGCCTTTATTTATAATGGAAATGATAAGCGAAATCGAAAGCCATCTTTCAGTCAACTATATCAACTGTTTACATGTAGGAGACGATTTAAAAGAGGTTGGAAAAATAGCTGAAAATGAAGTAATTGAGACGTGGAGATTGAAACTAACAACAAGCCTGGTTGATAACTTGTATTATAATAAAAACATTGATCTTATAAGATTGTTAATCCATTTGAAATTTATGTTTATTCAAATGGCGTATGCACATCGAAGTCATATTGAAAAACGTGTAAGTGCAAACGAAGGACTTATCTCGGATGATTCAACTCATCAAGCAGAGCTCACACTGTCTTCTATTTTCAATGATGAAACCACAGGCAGGTATTCGCAAGAAATAGAGCAACACACCCAGTTCATTATCAAAGAGCTATTTTTCATAGTGTTATCAATAACTGCTGTCTGTCCGCCAAGTAATTCGGGCAAGCTTTTCAACAATGTTGATCGTGCCATCATCCAAAGCTACTGTGTACAGCTGGAATTGAACAATTTTGATGAGATAGTGCAATTAGGTAAATCGGTGGATCTCAAAGCTCGAAACAGATTTAATCCTGAATATTTGGGAAGTGTACTGAGAAAATGTCGAGAAATCATAGTGGCTGACTCTCAAGAGGAAAACGAAAATCAGCTCATTCCGATCAAGGGTGATGGCTTTGTAGAGTTTTTCGATTTCTCAAAGAGTGTTACATTAAATGAAATTACTTCACAACGTGGATATCCTTGGAGTAAGTACTTTTATTGTTATTATTATTATTATTATTGTTATTTTTTATTTTTTATTTTTGCTTTGGCTTATCATTTACTGACATCATTTTTTATTTTATTATTTTATTTTTATTTTATTAGAAAGATGTTCGTTATCTTTGTTGCCCTTGACCCATTTTGGTCTTCAAACTTGTGGAGGATGTGGTCGTAATATTACGCTATTTTCTTCAACAAAACCCCCAAACAGTAGAAAAGATGATGAAGATATGAGTGATGAAGAGCAAGATGATGATGCACAGTTATTAAAAAAGGAGTCCAAATCATTTGAAAAATCCATTTTGGCATCAACTTTACTTGATCCGAACTTATTGGATATTTGTATATATTGTGGTTGCAGATATGTCGGATAACGAATTCACTGATATATGTAATTTGTTTTTTTTTTCTTTTACTAGAATAATTTATTTATTTTATTTTTATTTTATTTCTATCAAAGTATATGCTTTTAAAATGTGACCTTGTGGTTGGACCAGAAAGCAGGAGGTAATTTCAAACTCATTCTTGGTCTTTCTGCTATTATCATTTCTTTGGGACCAAATGGACCTGCGTATAAAATGGGATGATACTTATAGGTAACCCAGAATGCTTGTCTACCGAGCATACTGATGGAGTCATCGACCTCTGCTATTGAAGAAGTATCATTATCATTATCATCGATAACAGACTCAGTATTTTTTGTTCCATTAGTAACAGCTTTGTTGTTACTACGTTTTTTATGATCACGTTTATTGCTTGATTTTTTCTTGTTCTGTTCCAAATCTTCCATAATGACATCTTCGTCAGCAACAAGTCCCAACCCATCATTGGCTCCGTAGTGTTGATTGAATTGTCCGTTGGCTTGACGCTTAGGAATTCTCTTGACTGGAATATCAACAGAGGTATCAAGGAAAGCTACCCAGCTACCTGACCATAGCCATAACCTACGTGACTTTCCAGGAAGATAGAATATGCCTCTGCATTTGTCCTTGGCTTCAGAAAGCTCCTGTGGCAGTAATTCGGCATTAGTTTTGGCCCATGGTGTCAGCTCTGCCCTTAATTTAGATCCTTCTCTGATAATTGAGTATTCAAAAACGCGAATCTCAGCAGTGACTACTACTAAAGTGTCAAGTTCTGTGAAACAAAATGCTGTTGGGTAAACTGTAAAGTTACCCAAAATGATTCCAGATATAGTAGGATTTGAGTCTTCATCATTTTTGTTTTCATTATAGTTAGATTCTTCATATACTCTGGAAATGTCGTAGAGAGCGACAATTCCATTGAATGTAGATGTTGTAACTAGATCACTCTTAGGGGAAACTTGAACAAGAGATATTGAGTCCAAGTATCCTAGCGTAGACTTTTTCTTTTTGGGAGTAATACCTAGTTCCGTCAACTGACTGTCAGAAATGCTTAATTCAAATGGTCGCTTTTCTATATCTAGTCGGTATTCTTTGGTTTTTTCATCATAAATAAATGGGAATACTAACAATTCTGATTCCGGAGTCTGTATTAATAATTTGAGCTGATTGTCTTTTTCAAGAAAATGAAGAGATTTTGCTCCTTCTTCTTCTAAATCGTACTGGGAAAGTTTTTTGACTTTTAAGGAGGTAATGTTGTCTTCGACATCATAATCGTCTTCATCAGAATAAACTGGTGTAAGTTGAAATAGCTTTGTTTCTGCAATTGTAGAGACTGCCAAAACTCTGCCGTTGGAAGAAAGTGCTGCAGATGTGATGTTTTCGTCACTGGAAAGAGTGATTCTAGAGATAAGCTTTTGCCCCTTCACTGGTATTGAAACGTATTGATTTGATTCCTCATCTCCCAAGTTGTTTAGCTTTCCTAAATGCCATATTTTTACTGTTTGGCCTTCCCACATCATAACTAATCGTTTGCTCGGAAGAGAAGAAACGCATGGTTTTTGGGGCGTATAACTGATTTTTTTATGACTTCCAAATAAAAATGTGTTTAAGTTGTTGACGACTATATAAGTTTCGACACCACCGGAAACTAGAATGTTGTTTTTGGGAAATGATTCGTGAAGTGCAAGGGCTCTGATGTCATGAGTATGATCTAATGTGCTACCCATTGGAGCCCATCGTCCAGAATGCTTGTTAACTATTTGATAGCACATAATCTTGCGGTCTACACCAGCAGAATAAACAGTTGTACCAGACGTGTTTACAGCAAGAGATAATACATCTGCTTCATGTGATGAAAATGATTGAAGTAAAGAAAACTTTTTGAGATCCCAAAATTTTACTGAACCTGTAGAATCACCACTAACAAGTACATCATTTCCGATTGTTTTGATAGCCCATACGAGTGTAGATTCTCTGTATTTTGATTTATCTGTTTTGAAGACTGACAAGATCTTACCATTTGCTTCGGGTAGTGTTGACCAAACACAGATTCTAGCATCAGCCAAACCTCCGATCAATTGGTCATTACCATTCCAAGCCAAGCACAATACTCTGGAGGTTTGTCTTTGTAGAATTCGTTCCTGCTCTATGCTGCCTCTTCCTCCAGAAACATCTAAGATAATTACTGATCCATCATCACATCCGATTGCAAGCTTTTTGTTGTCAGGGCTGGCAGCAAGAGACCAGATTACACCTGCATTTGCAAGATAATTGTTGATAGGAAGAGATGTGTTTAAATCCCACTCCGTAACGGAGGTAGATCCACCTATTGAGAAAAGTCGTGCGGGCTCGTTTTCATTTATAATCCAGGCTAACCCTTCAACGGATCGCTCTCTACCACCATATATGGTCTATTAAAAAAAAACGTGTTAATTTTAATCGGCTTTAAAAACAATATATAATGTTACTTACAATCTCATGGATCCAGTTGTGTCGAGGATTCCAGATTTCTATATTACCGTTTCCTCGACCAACTGCTAATCGAACATCTGAAGCGGTAGTTTTTGTTGAAGAATTGGTTGTAAATGATAATGAAGTGATTGCACTTGGATTATAGTCCAAAAATCGACATCTATGAATATCTAAAGACATCGTGAACTTGGCTGCACTTTTTTGTTTTATAACGTATAAATCGATAGATATAAAAACAAAATAAGAAAATTCATAAAATACTGAATTTTTTTGAAATATTGAATCAAAATGAAAAAAAAAAAATTACTACTTTCAAATTTTTTTTCCTGACCAAAATTTTTTAGGATGTAAGGCTGAAAATGACATGGGTAAGGGTATGTTGTTGTCATGGCAACAAGCTATATTTATCAAGATTTCTAGTTTTGACAATAAAACAACAACATAAACAATAAAATCAAACTCATTGTACAGATATTTTTTTATTGATCGGTCAAACAACAATAATTCAAGAATTAATAAAAGTAATAAACGGTTTCATTAATACCAATACCCTCAATAATGTCAGCAAATACCCCATCTGAAAGCGATATCTTAAAGCTACATTCACTAATAGCAGACGAATTCCAAGATGCGCAAAGATCTGTGGCTACACATCGGAAGATTGTTGCATCATTAGCCAACATTCAATATCAAGCAGCCCAGCATGGAATGGAGTTAGAATTCAACAAGGCATATGCTCGTTACATGAATCTTGTTTTAACAGTCAAAAAATCAGAACCAATAGGTGATCGTCTTGTCACCTTATGTAGAACTTTCTGTGAATATACTAAGCGACAATGTAAGTTTTATTTGATAAACGAAATTTTAGATTTTATTCAATAACTAACAAAAAATAAAGACTCTAATAAAAATGGAAAGGAAGACGAAGATTTGATAAATGAAGGAGAAGAAGAAGAAGATACTATTGCAACTCGATTTGCCGAATATATGATTTACCATTTCTTAAAAGGTGTTACAGCTAAAAATAAAATTGTTCGAATGAGATGTTGCCAATTTCTTTCCTCGATAATCAACACTCTTGAAGAAATCAGTGATGATTTATACAATGTTATAAAATCAAATTTGTGCAACAGATTATACGATAAGGAGCCTAGCGTCCGGTTATACGCAGCTTATTCTCTCACACGACTACAAGATAACCCAGAAGAATCAGAAAATGGTCCAGGAAGTGAAGTATCAATTACAAACATCCTACTAAAAGTGTTAGAAAACGACCCAAGTGCAGAAGTACGGCGTGCTATTCTGTTGAATTTAGACAAAAACAAAAAGACAACAAAGTACCTAATAAAAAGAGCCCTAGATGTCAACCCCATAAACAGAAAATATGTTTACTCCAAGGTTGTCAAGGAAATCGGAGACTTTAGAAAACTTAGTATACAAATGAGAGAGAGATTACTACAATGGGGTCTACAGGATCGTGATGAAAAGGTCAAACAAGCTGCAACCAAAATGTTACTCACACAATGGATAGAAAATGTCGATGGAAATTTATCAGAACTACTAGAACGAATCGATGTTGTCAACTCACCAGATATTGCCAAGTCTGTTTTAGATGTTTTTTTTTCAAATAGAAAAGACGCTATATCAGACATAAACTTTGATGATGAATACTGGATGAACTTAACACCTGAGCTGGTATTTTTAGCAAAATCACTAAACGAGTTTTGTGTCAAAGAAAAAATGAACAATATTCTTGAACAAAAAATGCCGGAACTTACTAAGCTTAGTTTCATCTTGGAACATCATCAACACATTTTAGAAGAAGATCCTACTAATATTGATTTACAGTTTATTGTAGAGCAGCTACTTGCGATAGCAGAAACTTACGATTACGCTGATGAAGTGGGTAGACGAAAAATGCTAACCATTTTAAGAAACCTAGTAACAAGCCAGGTTGTATTAATTGACGAAATCATCTTTAAAGCAGTAAATATTATTCGCAAAATATCTGTTAATGAAAATGATTTTTCACAAGTTGTTGTTGAACTCATTTCCGACATTAAAGATGAGCTTGAAGAAAATATGGAAAAGCTGAAAGAATCAGGTCTTTCAGAAGAAGAGTATCAATCACATATTGATAAACTACAGAATGACAGGCTTGGGAGATGTCTCGTTATAACACAAGGAACCTTAGAGCTTATCACACTGCCACTGGAAAGTAATACGTATATTGAGAGTCTTTTAGATACTTTAATTGGACCGTCTATCCGAAGCCATTTTACTGAAATTCGTGAACGCGGGTTGAAATGTCTAGGCTTGTGCTGCTTAATTGGTAGAAAGCTAGCCAGAAGAAGTATTTTATTGTTTGGTCAATGTTTTACCAAAGGTGATGAAACCCTAAAAGCTTTGTCAATTAAAATTCTAACTGACTTGTTTATGGTTCATGGGTGTGATATACTCAACGATGTACCAGAAGATGATGAGGAAGAGATTGTTATTGATCTCAAATCCATCCACAAACTATACTACAGGGCTATTCAAAACGATGATTTAGAGGTGCAAAGTACTGCTGCCATTTCGTTATGCAAATTACTGCTTAATGGTATTTTTGATGAGCCAGATCTTTTAAAGGCCTTAGTTGTGCAATATTTCAGTTACTTTACTTCTGAAAATGAGACTCTAAGACAGGCTCTGAGTTACTGTATTCCAGTATACTGTTATTCATCACCAGATAGACAGAGAATAATGGCACTTATAGCTGTGGATTCTTTAACTAGACTGTCAGGTGTCTACGAATCGGCAATTGAAAATGAAGAAAGCATGTTGAATCCAACTCAAATATTTCAACAAATAATAGATTGGACGGATCCAGCACGTGTGGTTGTCCTAGATGCCGATGGGCAAAAGCTTGTCAACAATGGAGGGTATGCTGATGTTCAATGCGATTTAGCTTTTGACATGTTAAGACAGATTGAAAACGCGTTGGTTAAGGATGAAAAGAAAACCTTGTGTCTCAGTCTAAATAAGCTCAAGATTGGACCCAATATTAATGTTGAAAAACTACGTGCATTGAAGGAAGAGGTAGAGCACGTTATTGCTGCAAACTTAGTTACGGAAAGCTTACTAAAGAATGCAATCAACAAATTTTTAAAAACTTTAATTGTTACAATATCTCAAGCAGTTCAGAATACAGGTAATGCAGTGGAAGAAGAAAGTGAAAATATTACAGTTACAGTACCGGAAAACATAGCTGATGAGGAAAAAAAAGAAGAGGAAGAAGATAGCGAAGAAGACAATGATGATACAGGAACGGAAGGTGAAGAACCATTTGACAATGAGACTACTGAGAGATGAGAATTGGATGTATTTATTTTTTTTTTTTAGTATGTACAATATTCTATATCTAATAATTCTACTATTCGATACGTTTTTATCATTGTTGTGAAGTAGTAATACAGGTACTGCCACCATTGAACGACAGTTTACTACTGAGATCAGGCCTAAACGACAGCTGCTGCACCATAGCTCGGTTTTGTCGTATCCGTCGTATTTATATTTCAAGTGAAGTACCTTATCCTGCCATGCAACAGCCGTCCATTCTTCCTGATGGGGAATCTGTCCTTTTCCACATTCACGTAAACAAGGATTAGCCGATCAAAACGCATGGCAGTTTCTTGCGCTATTGATATATAAATGCTAAATAACGCTCACAACAAACATTTGAATAAAAAAGAAACTCTATAGCTGATGTAATAATATTTCCTAACAAGAAGGTTGGCCTGAAATATTAGCGAGTGAAAAAAAGGGGTGATGAACCATAAACAAAAACAAGCCATTAATTTTCATATTCGGTTCCCTATATAAATAAATTCATTTCCTTTCAAAATTATCATAAAACCTTTTTTCTAATTTTAATTAAAGCATCATCATTTTCTCTCTCTTTTTTTCTCCCTTTTATAAACACACTTAATCAAAAATGGCCACTCTTACAAAACTCGCCCCAAAAGACTTTAAGACCGATGCTGAATTCGCAAAGGCTTTACATGGAAATGATGCCTCGAAAGCAGGTTATGCTGCTCTTTTAAAGAAAAATAACAGTGCCCAAGAAGCTGCCGTCAATGGATACTTCAAGCATTGGGACAACAAGAACGCAGAGACCCAAACCACTGAAGATCAACAATCTAGATTAGATGACTATTCATCACTCACAAAACACTACTATAACTTAGTCACTGATTTCTACGAATATGGTTGGGGATCTTCTTTCCACTTTTCTAGATACTACCCAGGCGAAGCCTTTAGACAAGCAACTGCCAGACACGAACACTATCTAGCTTACAAGACAGGGATCAAGGAAGGAATGAAGGTTCTTGATGTTGGATGTGGTGTCGGTGGCCCAGCTCGTGAAATTTGCAGATTTACTGGTGCTAATATTGTAGGTCTCAACAATAATGACTACCAAGTTGAAAAAGCCAACCACTATGCCAAGTCCAACAAACTTGATGACAAGCTTTCATTCGTTAAGGGTGACTTTATGCAAATGGATTTTGAAGATGAAACTTTCGATGCTGTCTATGCAATCGAAGCTACTGTCCACGCCCCTGTTTTGGAAGGTGTCTATTCTGAAATCTACAGAGTCCTCAAGCCAGGTGGCTCTTTTGGTGTCTACGAATGGGTTCTCACTGACAAGTACGATGAAAACAACCCTAAGCATCGTGAAATCGCCTACGGTATTGAAGTTGGTGACGGTATTCCAAAAATGTATACCCGCAAGGTTGCTGAACAAGCTCTCAAGAATGTTGGCTTTGAAATTGAATTTGAAAAAGATATGGCTGATTCTAACGATGAAATCCCATGGTGGTATCCTCTTTCTGGTGAATGGAAGTACGTTCAAACTGTTGGAGACCTTTTTACCTTTTTCCGCACTTCCAAACTTGGCCGTCAAGTCACCATGAACCTTACTGGCTTATTGGAAAAGTTGCATATTGCTCCTCCAGGATCTAAGAAGGTTACCATTGCCCTTGAAGAGGCTGCTGTCAACCTTGTCGAAGGTGCTAGGCTTGGAATCTTCACCCCAATGATGCTTTACGTTTGCAAGAAGCCTGAGGCCAAATAAACGCGTTACGATCTAGTTTTTCTTCAACGAGTATAAATTCTCAACTGTCTTTAATCACATCATTTGTACATTTTTTTTATTTTTAATGAGCTTTGAAACCAGAAAAATAAAATAAAAAAAAAACAAAAACAATAATTTGCTACAGTCTCATATAACTTATTTGTCAACATGTAAAATATATTTCTACCCTATATTTATTTGATATCATTATTTCTTTCATATATAGTTCCACTTATCAGTATGAACAACAATCCTTAAAACTATATGAAGAGTGGCTTAAAAAATGTTGCCTTTATTATTATATGTTTCTATGAACGGTGACCAAAGAAAAAAAATTCACAACTTTGAAATAACAATTTAAAATTCAAAAATCAAGTTGGGTTTTTTCTTTTCTTTTTATATTGCTTGACATAATTATAATTGTTGTCCAGCAATAATTCCTTGTCTTGACTTGCAATCTGTAACTTTAGGAAAAGAACCATTAATTACGTGAATAATGCCGTATTTTCGAACCAAGTTTCGAGATACTTGAGCAATTTTCAGCCCTGTGAGGCTGATTTTTGTTTCTAGTCCACACTTGCCAAACTGGCGAACCATTGCAATAAGTCCACCAAGAACCTTTTGTTCTTGAAATGTTAGCGATCTATATGGCAAAGCAAGTACCGGTTCAAATTCCAACGACTTAATAGTGTTGCATATTGCTCGGCGAAGATATTCTTCCTGATGGTCAATATTGACCTTACTTAGATCAACAAAATCACCATTTGACAAAAGGAAAAAGTCATTGTTGATATGATTTTTTCCATTGCCAAAAGTATATCGGTTCTGGTGTTGAGCTTCACATCTAACAGGTTCTCTCTCTTGTTGGGCGTCATTAGTACTTTGGTTCTTGTTAATATTGTCAATTGGCCAACTAATTCCCAAAAACTTTTGTTTGGCATTGATGGTATTCAAATCATATCTGGCATTGTCCATATCAGCCTCACAATAAAGCCCAAACTTTTCAGCAATGGTTTGCTCGTATTGAGATGTTTTTTGGATTTTGGAGTCTCTTGATTCCTTTGCAAACTTAAGAACTTTGGCTTTCCATTTGACAGTCAAGTCATCTTCTGCATTAGCCAAGTCACCGGTGGTAATACCATCTGCAATAAAAATATGATTACTTGGGGCTGAAATGCTTTCCTGTTCATTTGTGGATGTCCAGCACTCAACAAAAGAACTTTCTCTAGAGAAAAAAGGCCTTTTGCAATCTATTGATAAACTCCACGATTTTAAGTCTGAGCCTGTATCAGAAGGAAGCCCTGAAGAAGAATAACTGCTATAAGACGAGTTTGTGTTGCACATTCTGAGGGAATATAGGTCAGCCTGCTCAAAACTGGCCCTATTAATTTCATTTTCTATTGATTGGGGTCTAGAATCCTTTTTTTTTGTATTCGACTTTCCCAAAGTCTTGCTTTTTTTCTTTGATCTTGATTCAGATTTAGCGTATTCAGATTCTAAGACTATTTCGCCTAAGTCTTGACCCCAAACATCATTAAAATTGTATTTTGAATCCTCTTTTTTATCATTTTTGGGAATTTTACCAACTTGAAAACGTTCTTTTCCTAATGTAGGATCCTCAATAATAAGCTTCTGAAGCATATCTTGTCGTATGTTTCTTTGCGTTTCAAAAGATTTCTCGTGTTTGAATTTTTTTTAAGGTTAGAAAGTTGAGCAGAAAATTTATACCTCTTCTCTTCCTCTAAAACCTGAACAGAAAGATCTGTCAAGTCAATTGATTCTGTTGGTACTTCCCATTCTATATTGTTATACTGTCCATATCTGTAACTTTTGATTTCGTCTTCAACTGGAGGATTAGAAGCATACTTATTAATGATAGAAGACGTTAAAGTAGCTGCTTTTACTTTGATTTTTTCCACCCCTGCATTGCATTTCTTAACAAAGTCAGATTTTTTACTAAAAAGCTTTTGCTTCCAAAAACTTTTTTGATTGTTACTTTTGAGAGAATAGCTAGTACTGGTGTTTTGCCACAATGTGTTAGAGGCCTCTAAAGATGCAAGGTTCTTCTTTGTCAAAGGAGCAGACATATTACTAAGAACAATATTGTTAACCATTTTTGTTTGTTGTTAAGGTTGAGATGTAATGATATCATAAAGAACTTCTTTTCAGAAAATGAAATTTGTAAATAGAAATGAAAAAACGAAAGCAAACACTAGAAAAATACCATCCTATTATATAAGTTTCAAAGTGATAAAGTATTAACTATTCCATTAATTGCCTTCTCTATATATTTTTTACTCAAATATTTGTTGAAACTAATTGAATGCTGATGGTGATGCCTTGCAAAGCATGAGTTGAATCCCAGATACGTATTTGAAACAAAGGCGTTTTTGACTTTAGAATTCTTGTTGCCAAAAATTCACTTTTTAAAATGATGTAAATCAAACTTGATTTTTCAAATCCTGAATTGTAAACATTTTTTTTTTTTTTTTACTTCAATAAGGAACTACAAAACCAATGAAAAAGAACAACAATCAAATTTGTGTTAGATTTAAAAAAAACATAAATTTTTGAAAAATATGCATAATTTTAATTTTTCAAATCATAAAAGTGAAATAAACAAGATTTGTTTAGACCTTGTCTGAAGTCTAACTGATTTATGTTAAGCCTAAACAAGCTTGATAGTCAAGATTACTATATTTGGGATTAATTTTCAGAACTGGAACTGTTTTCAAGATCAACCTGATTTAATTGTTTTTTCTCTTCGGAAAAACTATTTTGAATATCAACAATATTAATTTTAGCTTTCTCATTTCCCATATTCATAGTATTAGGATAGTTGCTAGCACTAGGCTCTGGAATATTTGTTTGTTCCTCAACAGTTTTGCGGTTGAAATTCCAACTGGATGGTATTATCGATGCTGCAAAATTAGTAGCTTTTGAAGCCATTGCATTTCTAAAATTGACCAAAGCTGATTGATAAACTGATGGGAAAAGGTTTCGAAGACCACCAGTCAACCAGCCAAAAATATGCATACCTCCCGTTCCATAGACTGTTTGGGTATTAGCATTAGCAGCAGCGTTACTCGCTGAAGAGGCTATCAAACGGGCCTTGGGAATAGCAGAGCTGACGATAGGTTCCATGTTACTCTTGTTCTTATGATCAAAGTTGGCCAAGGCAATTCCAATTTGTGGGTGAGCCAAGTCATAGACTATATAAAAATTTCTAAGAAACACATCACCCAAAATAATTTGGTCTTGAGTAGTAGAAGAAGGGCTAAATCCAAAGACGGAAAGGCCTTTAGGAAAAGAATCTCCAAGCTTTTCAGAGTCAACAAATAGATCGCCCATTTTGAGGTGGAATTGGACACCTGAAATGCTGAAACTGATAGGAGTGTTTGAATTGAATGAGCTTTTCTTAGCATAGTATACTCCTTGAGCCTGTTGAAGACGCAATGAACGAGCGAGGGAGTAAACAATTCCATCAGGTAGAGAACCCAGAGTAGTACCCGAATCCAATGTCGCACTTCCTACTGACCCCAATGATTGCCCATTAACCGAAAAGTTGTCGACGTTTACGTTGAAGCGTGAACTGTGAACACGAGGAACAGAATATAAAGTGCCTTTGTACTTTGAGTGATCAATAGCACCGAAAAGAACAGTTCCTGAAGTAGCATCAATGTTATCCAAAAACATGGAATACGTAGGAGTAGTGATATGGCCTTGTTCATATAAACTGACAGGAACATTAGAATAAATTCTTTTTGGGCCTCCAAAAAAATTGAAATTGACATTTGTACTTTCTAATTCAGGAAGACCAACTCCAATGAGACCTGGAAGACCACTCAAACCATTACCTTGGGTGACTAAGGCAAAGCTTTGTCTTTTGATTTTTGCACCAGAGATACTAACATCATCAGTGCCCCAGGTACCTTTAGCATTGCTACTAACGTATCCGATTGTGAATTGTGTATTGTTTTTTCTCCATGTCGTTGATTGTTTTGGGTCAAAGTAAGCTGTTGCACCAGGGACCCCTGTTGAAAAAAACCACATATCACTTGAACCTGTATCAAGTAACGCAGAAAGTTTCTGTGGAGGATTCCCTACATCCATATCAATTTGATAAAACTGAATTTGATTATATAATGGCGTATTTACCATCCCTCTGCGCATAAGTTGTTGCACACCATCATCCTCGATTGTACGCTTTTTGAGATCAGCCTTAACATACTTGAACCCACCAGGGGCCGCAATAACTGACGAGGCCAATGCAACAACAGAGAAAGCCAACAGTTTCATGATGTTGTTTCTGAGAAGAAAAAAAAAAGAAATGGTACAAAATAAAGATTCAAATAAAAAGTCTGATAAAAAAAATGCTTAAATTTTAACAAAAAAGTCAAATGGCTGTCGATAAATAAACAATGAATGAACTAGTTTGATATATACAGAAAAAATATTCAATTATGCGAACTGGTATCAATTTATAAACCATTGAATGTATTGAAAAAGGATCAACAGAAAAAAAATCTCAGAGCATCAAAATAGACGACATAAACCATACTCTAACGCTTTAATTTAGATGGATTGAAATTAGTTTTCTAATACCAAATGAATCAATCAATAAAAAAAAACAGAAAGACAAACAAGCTACAAACGAGTAAATCCATTGTGCTTAGATTATTAAAAATATTAAATAGAGTTGAAGAACACTGCTTTTTTTGATTGCAATAAAATAAATATTTAAAAGCAAAAAAGCAAAGTTGATTTGAAAGCCTTTTGCATAATGTTGCGATACTAATCTAGATATAATGGAAGTACTTTACATAATAATCGACTTTTTTAAATCAAGAAAAAAAAAAAAACACCATTAGTATGGAAAACTAAGCCATGAGGCTAAAGCTCTTTTTTCACAATAATATGTGAGGCTTAGACTCTTTCATTCACTACCAAATGCTAGCATTATTTAATCAAATTAATTTAATTGCAAAAGATGTTTTGAGAAAATAATGCTTGCCCTTTTGTCACATGAAGGCAAAGAATTCCGATTTTGAAATTTGTTGTATTATACATTGCTTGAAAATTCTTGTTAAATTGTTTATAACGTATTATTGTTCTATTTCCTTTAAAAGATTTTACTAATTCTTAGTTTTTTATCTTAAATGTTTCGACAAATTTATTACTCTACCAAAAGGGAAACCGTAAATCTTATAGTTTTTTTAATTCGCCTGAGCAAACAAAAAAATAGTTTTATATATTAAAACATAGTGTAGCACTAACAAACTACTTAAAGATCCAACTTGTAAATATACCAAACATCTCTTGTTTTCATAATTGACAATAGAGATTATAGTAAAATTATACGTTATGTAACTTATTGTTGAATATGTGCTCTGCTAATCAAACATATCTTTAAGCATTAAAAAACATACTTATAGCGATTATAGCACGTTTTTTGAGCTAAGCTAGAATTTCCAATATAATCATCCATTTCAATTCAACTTGACTTTAAAAAAAAAAAAAAAAAAAAAAAAAAAAAAAAAAAAAAAAAAAAAAAAAAAAACAGTGCTATTTATTGTATTTTTTTTAATATCGTATTTATTTTGAAAAATGAACTAAAATCATAAAAATTATTAAGCTTTTGATTCACAATTAATTAATTTACTATTTTTTTAATAGGTTAATAAAAAATTTATCTAAAATTTTGCTTCCAAAAAGATAAATCCTAATATAAAATCTTTCATTTTCCCTCAGAATTGTTTTTATTTTATTATTTAAGCAAAAATACAAACATCATTCAATTATTTTACTCTCGTTTATTGCCACTCTTTCGTTCACTCAGTTATATTTATTTAAATCACATTCTTTTAGTTTTTTTTATTTTGGTTTATTTTTTTTATTTTTTTTTGTTAAATTATAAATGACTCAGCTTTCAAAACTCTACACCTTTTCATCTTTCGATCGCTCAGACTATATATGCTTTAACGAAGAAAGTGATGAGAATGAAATGGAAACTATTAGCACTGAGTCGTATATTCCCTCAAATTCAGAACTCAATCAACTAGTGAACTTTTCCAGAGCACCCTTATACGTAGAAGAAGAATATCCATCTTCACTAGAGGAGATATGTCAAGTTGTTTTTGATGAGGATCAAGAAAAAAAGTTTCTTGATGACTACAACCATCCAGATTTAACAGAGTACTATTATGCCAACCTAAAATATCCATCTTCTTTTGGGTCACTATGTTCGTTGACTTCTTCCAATTCTGAACTCACTAGAGTTAGCTGCCAAACCCCATTAACTGATGATGATGAAACATGGTCAGAAGATGAAGATATGGAAGATATTGATTATGAAAATCACGAGAAACTCAAAATTATTTCCATGTATTCTTCTTATGGTGCTTCAGATGAACAGCTAGACTTACAGACACCTAGTTCGAGCTATATAAAAAGTAAATTAAAAGACTACTCGAAGCAGGATTCTTTGGATACTAAAGTCTTTAAAAAGTTAAAGAGCTGCGCCCTTTTTATTAAGCATAACAACAATCATTCAGATGATACAGCTAGTTTAATTACTGAATAAAAAAGTGGGAAAAAGATCAGTGAAATAATGTAGAGTATGTTGAGATTATATAAAATCCATGGTGAAAAAATGCTTGCTCATAAATTAAGTTATTAAAATTGGTAAAACTTGAACAAGTTAGGAAATCAAATATTATAAAAACTTAAACAATTTTCATTGGCCACAATATTTGATATTTCATATAAATAAAGTCTTTGCATAGAGTAGCATGAAAAATATTATCTTATGGACTCTCTTTTATATATCACTTTACAAGATAAAGGGTATTTTTTTGTTCCTGGTCAAACCGTTCTAAGCAACTATTAATTTGTAAGTCATTATAATAATATAATTCTCTGAATATCATGGACTTCAAAAATTGATACTTATAAAAAATATTTTTTAAAACTAGATTAAAATCATTTTTTCCAAGTTCAAAATAAATATATGCTGAAATTTAAATATGCTTTTTTTTTTAGATTTACATAGTTATTTCTGTACAAAAAAATAAAGTTTGACAATCTCAATATAAATTATATAGAATAAAAAAAAAAAAAAAAAAAAAAAAAAAAAAAAAAAAAAAAAAATTCGGTTAACTCTATTTTTATAAAGTTTGTGAATCTTACAGTCATTGCACAAAACATAGTATTTAATTGTATCCCAAATACCAACAAAAACACAAAGAATATTGAATGATATACTTTTTGATTTCCCGATAAAGTCCTAGATAGAGTTTATATATATTTTCTGATTTTAATTGAAGAGTTATCAAGATGATATGTTGTTTATGCACCTCGTAAGAAAAAGAGCTTTACAAATAAGTTTTTAAAGCTCCCTATTTTGAGAAAATAATTCACTATGTTTGCAAACTATAAATAAGAGATGAAATCTTTCAAAACTGCTGCTCAAGCTTGTTGTAAAGTGTTTGAATTTTGATGTTTTTTTTATTTTTTTTATTTTCATGAGTTGAACGTTTCTAATACACTACAAACCATTTAGTCCTCCTTTTATAAGAAAAAAAAAAGATAAATGAAAATCACGCAGTGGATTATTGGCTTGATAGCCTCTATTGGCATCAAGGCTTTACCAATTGATTCTTCCTTTGATTTACTTACAACTTCAGAAGGAACTCATTTTTATTCTGAGAAAAAATCAGATCAATTCAACATTTTCAGGCATCATGGTGGCCATGGTCCTTATATTGAAGACACCGGATTTGGAATTGAAAGAGGTCCACCAGAAAACTGTATTGTTGATCATGCTCAAATTGTAAGATGCTTTTCCTGATTTCAACCAGAAAATGTTTTTTTTTCTTTTCGACTAACACCATCTTGTTACTTAGTATGTGCGTCACGGGGAGAGATATCCCACTAGGAACCTTGGGAATAATGTGATCAAACTACTAAAGAGAATGAAAGAGAAAAGGTTGGTTGCTACTGGTGACTTGTCGTTTTTGAACAATTATCAGTCCCCCGCATTAAACCAAGCAAACTTTGAAAAGTTAACAACCACGGGACCCTACAATGGGTACTCCTCTATGTTTCTTTTCGGGAAAGAGCTGAGGAGGTTGTATGGCCATTTATGGGATGGTGTTTCCAAAGTACCCTTTTTTGCTGCTTCTCCTGAACGAATTGTTGTTACTGCTCAGAATGCTGCAAGGGGTTTTTTTGGTGAAGAAAATTGGGAAAACAAAAGTGCTATTATTATTATTCCCAAGACTCTTTCACAAGGGTTAAACACTCTCACGCCTGAAGTCGGATGCCCAAAGTTTGAAAATACTAGCAATGATATGAGATCTCTGCAGTACCTTTCCAAGGCAATGACTGGTACGTTGAAGAGAATTGAACAGGATATTCCTGGTCTTCATATTACACCATCCGAACTTCATGGCTTTATGTCACTTTGTTTCTACGAATTAAATGTTGTCGGCAAGTCTCCAATATGCAGCTACTTTAACGAGGAGGAATGGAAGACACTAGAAAACTTTCGTGATATTGTATACTACGACTATAGTGGCCCAGGAAACCCAATGAGTTTAGCAGCTTCTAGCCTTATTGCAAATGCCAGTTTGAATTTACTTACAGAAAACGGCCCATCAAGCAATAATGCTTCCCTATTTTTGAGCTTTGCACACGAAGTAAACATTTTAGAATACATGAACGGGTTTGGAATCGGTATTCCAGACACTCATATAAACTGGGAGAATCCAGATATCCACTATAGAATCAGTAAACTTGTTCCAATGGGAGCTAGACTACATTTGGAACGATTACTTTGCACTGATAACACTGGAAACTTTTCTCAGCATTATATCAGATTTGTAATAAATGGTGCTGTATATCCATATCCCCGATGCTCTTCAGGGCCTGGGGTTTCCTGTCCAATCAAAGAGTATGTTAGAATTCAAAAAAATAGGTTGCTTGATCCAGCGAAAGAGTGTGGTTATACCTCAAGCAGCACAGCTCCATCAAGTCTAACTTTTTATTGGGATTGGATTCAAGGAAAATATAGCAACAATACTATCACTTATCCTTTTTTCAATCACTTTTGAGATATTCTTTGTATACTAAAACAGTTGCCCTTTAAATCATTTTATTTTACTCTATTCCAAAAAGCTTGCCACTAAATCTAAATTACATGATATATTTATTTATAAAATAGTAGCTTGTGTATATAAGTAGTTATAAATAATAGTTGTCTAGCTATCTGTTTGCTTTTGCCTTTGGCAATTGATTTTTCATTTCAAATTAGCTTCTATATTTCAAACTGGCACATCACAGCTAATTGTTATGATGACAATGAAGCTTTTCATCACAACAAGTTTCCAATTCATCGGAATCAAAGCCCGAATCAGTAGTTGTATTAAGCTTTTGCATGAGTCGCTGAATATCTGCTGCCATATCATGATGATAAGATGTTGCGCTGCTAACTCGTTCTATAGGTGCACCATCGGCCTGACCTTGATAGTCGTCGTTATTGCCGTTACGGATACCAAAAGAGGCCAAAGACTCGTCAGCTGCAGATCCAGCAAAATCAGGATTGGTTCCACTAACGGAAAAGTAATTAGATAATGAGTCTGATCTCGATGGCGGGCCAGGGGTTACACCACCAGAATGAGTGCGTCTATGAAGTCTAACACTTACTGCACTCTTGCGGCGAGCGTGATGTCGTCCAATAATTAGTTCATCATCAAAATAAAGCTCAGCAGCACTTAAAGGTGTTTTGGGAGTTTGCGCCAAGGTACAGGAGATACCGGTATCATGAATAATCTTGGCGATAAGAGCAGTCCAACCACATTGATGGGAGGCTCCCAATCCTCGGCCAGTGTCTGCTTCAAAGAATTCAAAAAACGATATGTAATCTCTCCAGTAAGGATCGTGGTTTAATATTTCAACCCCACCATTGCTTGCACGCTCACCGTTGGAGTCTCTTGAAAAAAGACTAATGAGACGGTGTTGCAATAACTCGGCGCATTGAGCCAAATTGACAAAATTTCCAGAGTTTTTAGGAAACTCGACTTTGAAATCATCACCATAGTACAAATAGAATCTTTGCAAGGATTCAATCAGTAAAAAGTTGGTTGGAAACCAGATCGGCCCTCTCCAATTGGAGTTACCACCAAAAAGCCCTGAGTTAGAATCTCCAGGAACGTAGTCAACAGTAAATACCTGGCCATTAACTTCCATTGAGTAAGGATGATCTTTGTGATACTTCGAAAGGGAACGGATTCCGTGGTCACTTAAAAATTCAGTTTCGTCAAGCATACGCTCCAGAATCTTTTCAAGACGTTCTTTGTTCACCAGTGACAAAAGCATACGCTCTCCGGTTCCTCTTCGAGACATGGAAGCAATGTTTCTAGAAGTCATATCTTTTCTGTTATTGATAAACCATTTGACTCGCTTGTCAAAGGACTTGAATCGTTTCAAAATTTGGGGCTCCAATGTTAGAGACGCATATAACGGAATCAAACCGACAAGTGATCTAACGGGTAATTGCTTACTCCATGGTCCACCCCAAGAGATAGCATCGTAGTAGAAACCATCTTCATCATTCCAAAGTGATTTTTCAACTCCACTGTCGGATCTGAAGCTCATGGCATCGGCAATGTAAATAAAATGTTCAAAAAACTTGGAGGCAATGTCTTCATATACTGCACGATGCTTGGCCAACTCCAAAGCAATATTCAGCATTTGCAAGCAGAAAAACGCCATCCAGCCAGTACTGTCAGCTTGCTCCAAAACACCACCAGTCGGTAAAGGTTCTGATCTATTAAACAATCCAATATTGTCTAAACCCAAAAATCCTCCTTCAAAAACATTTTTACCCTCACTGTCCTTTCTGTTAACCCACCAAGTAAAATTGAGAAGTAATTTTTGAAAAACACGCTCCAAAAAGTCAATATCTTCGTTACCAAACATCTTACGTTCAATCTTAAATGTTCTAAATGTGGCCCAGGCATGGACGGGAGGATTGACGTCCGAAAAGTTCCATTCATAAGCTGGAATTTGGCCGTTTGGATGCATATACCATTCTCGTGTTAACAAGTCAAGTTGCTTCTTTGCGAATTCTGGATCAACCATGGCAAGAGGAATACAATGAAAAGCTGAATCCCATGCAGCAAAAAACGGATATTCCCATTTGTCTGGTAAAGAAAGGATGTCATTGATATGAAGATGTTTCCATTGTTGATTTCTTACATGAGCACGTTCCTTTGGGGGAGGTGGGTTAGCTGGGTCACCTTGAGACCATTGCGAATGAATAAAATGATAAAATTGCTTTGTCCAGAGCAGTCCAGCAAAAGCTTGACGTTGAATACATCTCAAGTCATCTGAAATAGGAGAGGGGCTGATTCTCCAGTAGAATTCATCAGCTTCATCTTGCCTTTGATCCATAATATTATCAAATTCTTCTTCATCAAAATCATTAGAGCTATTTGGCTTATTTGGTGTATACTTAAATCGGACGGTAACAAAGTCGCCCGGGGGAATACCATCACCTGAATCAAAAGCGTACCAAGCACAGGCCTTTGTACCTTCACCTTTTGGATTGACAGCTTCTTCAACTTCTGATATAATATAGTCGTGGAATGCATCCTTGACATATGGGGAATCGTTTTTGACATTGTAGAGTTTTTTCTTGTTTGTTTCGTTGTTTGTAAATAAGAGAGTAGGAAAAACGTCATCGGCAGTACTGTCACCATCTACACTACTTGTTGGTGTATCACTATCATAATCATCAAATCCAGGAGAGGGAGCAAGATGCATATATCTAGTTCCGAGTTTCCAGTGATCGGATTGAATAATTCGATTGTCTATTTTCTTCAAGGATGGAACAGCGTATTCTTTTTCAGACTCAATTCCCCAACTCCAAGTGTTTCTAAACCAGATTTGAGGAATTATATGTAAAGGTGCAGGTTCAGGTCCACGATTGTATGCTGTAATTCTGAATAATAACTCTTCTTCGTTATTGGTATCCTTTGCCATCTCTATGAAGATATCAAAGTATCTATTGTCATCAAATGCATTGGTGTCAAATATTTCATACTCAGGATCTAATCTATTTCGTTTTGCGTTTTCTTCAACTAGGTGTTCATATGGATATTTTTTCTGAGTGTATTTGTAAAGATATTTCATGTAAGAGTGAGTTGGGACATTGTCGAGATAAAAGTAACTATGAGAAGCAGATCCAATTTGTTAGTAAAAAAACATCATAGAATAGATGGTTATTAGAAGCCTAGCTATAGGAGAAAAAAGAGACAAAAACAACAACCAATATTATCTAATCCAATTGGAAGGGAGCATCAATATGGAAAATTTTCTCTTCATATTAAATTTATAATAAGGTTTGGATCAATAAGATTCGGGCCAAATAATAATACCTTAGCCTATCTATTTTAAGAACCAAAAAAAAAAAAAAAAAAAAAAAAAAAAAAAAAGACAATTTAGAAAAAATAAACAGCAAACGTAGCAATACTTACGCCTCTTTAACATCTTCACCGTGATTACCTTGATGCCCGGTAAGACCAAATAATCTTTCTTTAAGAATATCGTCCTTTTCGTTCCAGAAAGCAAAAGAAATGCAAGTAAACTGATGGTTGTCAGATACACCGGCTATACCATCTTCTCCCCATCTGTAAACTCTTGATCTTGCGTGATCATGAGGGAAATCACTCCAGGCATCACCATTTGCAGAATAGTCTTCTCTTACAGTGGCCTGTCATAAAAATAGAATATAAAAAAGATTAGTGTTTCTATTTAAAAATAATGGTTTGTGAAGCAAGTATGACATACCCATTGCCTTTCGGAGAGGTATGGCCCCCAACGTTTCCAATACTAGATAAAAAATAATACAACAAAGCCAATTTAGTTAGTATATAGAAAAAAATGATGTAATTACTGATAGAAGTTGATGCAAACCTTTTCGTGTTTTCTGTCTTCACGAAGACGACGTTCCTCTACTGTGAGAATTTCTTTGCCATTGACCATAACCATGATTGCAGGGTGTTGTATTTAGTAGCAAATGGTAAAAAAGTGCTAATAAAAAAGAACAAAAAAAAATGTTAAATGTACAATTGGTTTAATCAGAGTAGCCAAAAAAAAACGTCTAAGAAAAGTTTAGCAGTAAATAGAAAAAAAAAGAAAAAAAAAAATGTGTGATATGATGAATAGTTTTTCGAAACCTATTAGAAAAAAAGATAAAGACCTCAATGATAACAAGAAGCTTTAAGCCTAGTTTAATGAAAGTGTGTATTACAAAACCCCCTTTATATTTGTCATAAAAATGTAATAATTATAGTATTGATAAAAATGTCAAAAAATTTGACTCGACCCAGGATCGAACTGGGGACGTTCTGCGTGTTAAGCAGATGCCATAACCAACTAGACCATCGAACCAACTTTTTCTTACTGCTTCTGAAAGTTAGTTTTAATAGCTTTTTTCATTTTAACAATTAGCTATTATAGAAAATATTAAATTCAGTAAGTTAAAAAATTAATTTTTGATAATTCAAAACAAAAAAAATAACACATTAAATTACAGATTCAACTTTTTTTAAAATGTCTTTCAAAATTATATATTAGTCTACAGTCTATGTATATTTTCAACATATACATATGTCGAAATATACAAAAAAATAAACTTGAAAAGCTTTTGTTATGAAATAAGAAAGTTTGAGACAAATTATAAAGCTCCTGCTTTTTATTTTTATTAGTTCCTAAAATGATTGTAATGTCTATAATGTTATGTCTATTTCTTGTCAACTTTTTTTATTTTTAATGTATTTTGTAATGGTAAATTATCTTTTTTAAAAAAATTATTAACAAAAAAAAAAGGAATTACATATTTAAAGCGACTTTTTAACAGAATTTAATAAGCTCAAATCAAAAACATTTAGTTGATAATACTTTTAAAAAGTTCTCTGGTTTGAGCTTCGACCTTTGTATTTGCATCATAATCGACAGAATAAACAGAAATTGAAACTTGGCAGGTGTCATCGGCAGAAACTGGTGTTTCGCCAGGAAGAGTAAGATCTCCATTATAAGCAACGTTAATACCTGGTGCTAGTTCAGGGGCCTTGTAACCGAAATGGAAAACACCTGAAGTTTCGTTGTAAATAGCCGTTGGAAGTTTTGCAGCGCCCGTCAATCTAGTGTTGACAAACTTGGGGTCTGTACAAGTTTTTCCTTCGTTTACTGCATTTCCAACAAGAGGGAAGTTGACATTAAGGCCAATACCGAGAGGCAAGAGACGAGTGTTATCCCCCCGAGCAGCATCTAAAGCACCAACAAGTTCTACCACTTTGCTAGCATAAATGTTGGAGTAGAAATTAGGATCACCCTTGTGGGCTTCCCAACCGTATTCTGGGTCCTTGAAAAAGCTGTGGTTCGCCACTGCACCAGAGAAAGCAATTCCTGGTATACCTCTGTAAACGGCATAGTAGGCAGCACCATTAGTACCCGAGAGGGTGAAGAGACCGGGTCCGGCGTTGGGGCCTTCGTTAGGACCACCAAGAACAAGATCAATAGGAACACCAGCGAAAAACCTTGGAATGACAAAGTCCAAAGCAAAAGATACAGAACCAGCAGGGGTACAGTCTGTGTACCAAATGTGGTTATCTTCTTCTTCATATCCCCAGGATGGTGCTCCAGCTTTGACGAGACCGAATTCACCATCTGTAGAAAGAGTCTTATTGACTGGAAAGTCAAAAGTGCCACCCTTCCCAGATTGTTGGTGGACTGGAGCAATCATAAAGATGTTGTGACCGGCTTCCTTAAGAGCATGGTAAGTAGCTCTGATATTAGAGGAAGTGTATGTGTCATCATTGGTGATAACAATGTTTAAAGCAGAAACGATGGAGGTGAAAGATATATTAATGATATAATTAAGTTTCATTTTGTATATTTTTTGTGTGATATTAAAGAGTAATAAAAATAAAAGAGTTTGAACGATTTATTAAGTTTGATTGAAATAATAGATAAATAAAAAAATAAAAAAAGTCATAATATGTCAACGTCTATATATATGATTTTCATTTAAAAAGTACAATTGTTTGGGGACAACATTTTCTGTGGTTTTAAGACACCCTTTTGGACTTAAAAAATTGAAGAAATATTTTTTGATAAAGCTGTTTTATTTTGTCCCTATCTATAAACTTAATCTTATCATTTATTTATCTTAAAAAGGGTACTTAGAATTTGATAAATTACTCAAACTGAATATTGATAATAAAAAAATATTAAAAAAGATTACCGTGGGGGGAAAAATTGATATTTTTTAGGATATTCTAACTATAATTTGAGGTTGTTTTTTTTTTTTTTTTTTTTTT
>CBXB010000073.1:62243-83706 GCA_000817185.1 Magnusiomyces clavatus CNRMA 12.647
AAAAAAAAAAAATAAAAAAAAAAAAAATGGAAAATAGAAAAGAAGCACTATTTTTGCTTTTTTTGATTGATGCGATTCGAAATTCTATAATGGTCTAGTGCTAATTTTGAAAATAAAAAAGTTCAGCACCTTAGTAAAATCAAAAATTAGTTATTTTCTCTATTTTAAAAAGAAGGCAAACTAATGCTTTTTTTTGTCAGAGATGGCACGTCCTGACCCGCTCTTAACAGCTCTGATTGCCAAACGAACCATTTTGTAAAACCAATAAACGTTTAATATATCCAAAGAGATATTGGCTATTGAGGTACCAGCACCAACCCAAGCAGGGAAAGTTCTTGTATTCCATGCAAGAAAAACGTCATTTGCAACTCGAATTGCCTGATAGAAGCCCCAGACTATACGGATAAAGAAAAAGGAAGTCAAAAGAAAAATACCATTGATTTTTTGCACTTTAAAAGAAATGACACCTTCAGGAAGATGAGACGCAAACCAGTTGACGTTTAAAAACGGAGTCGACAGCTCAAACAACAAAAAGTGAGGACCGTAGTGAATAAGAAATGGTCTGAAGGACTGAAGGAAGACGAAAAAGGCAGAGAGGCCGTGAACCAAAAAGCCGATTCCAAACATGTTGATGTATTTAGAGCAGATTATAATGTCCCAGAGAAAATAGCCGAGGGCCATTGCCGAGACAAACCCGGCATATGGGGTATATCCATAAACACGATTAGCAGCAAGAACCTTATCACCAAAAAGTGGTAAAGATAATAAAATAATTAATATTGCCTGAACGTGAGACACTACGTGGATGTCAAAGTTTAATTGCGTTTTCTTGTTCAAAGTTTTGTAAGAGGGAACCAGTATTGGTGAGAGATAACCGGATAAGACAAATATGATTTGATATAGTACTGCAGCAAATACGATTTCCGATATGTGTGCTGGTAAAACTGTGTACCCGAAATAGGAAGCAACAGGCTGAACCAACGAGCTAAGTCCTGGGATTGAAATGAACTGAAGGGGATCTTCGTAAACCATTATTGGCAGTAATAATAATATTGGAAAAAAAAAAAATAATAAAAGTAGTCTGTTAAGCAATGCTATAGGTTACCAAAAAGACAAATTATATTGATAAATAAGTACAATGTTTGTAAAATAACTAGTAATAAAATGAAGAAAAATTATGAGGAAAAAAAAAATTGTGATGAGTTTATGAATAAACTGACAAAACGACCCTTTTATTTGGTCTTTGGATGGAGGCGCTACTTCAATCAGAAGAAGGTAAAGGGGCACTATGGAAATTCCAAATTAAAAATAAAAATAAAAAATGAAAAAAGGTTGGGGCAGAAAGAAACAGCCTTTTAGGAAAAATTAGAAGCAGTACTTTTTAGGTCAGCTGTACGGCGTTGAGTAGTCTTAAGTACATTTCAGAATAGATAAGTACAACTGGGAACAAATCCGCAGTTGTTGCTGCAAAAAGGCATGTGTCAATGTATTGGCTAAAATTTGGCTTGATCCGAGTATTGTGAAATTTTCTCAACAGATTTTTTTTTTTTTTTCTTCAATTTTACTACAGTTTTAACGATTTTCAAAAATTTAAAAACTAGGACATCCTCTTTGTTTTACTTCAATCGACCACACATATTTAAAATGACCTATAAAGTTCTTGCCCTTGGAAATCCTCTTCTCGACATTCAAGTTAACGTCGACAACTCATACCTTGAAAAGTACGGTCTTAAGGATAACGATGCCATCCTTGTTGAAGACAAGCACCTCCCAATCTTTGGCGAAGTCATGAAGATGCCTGATGTCAAGTTCATTGCTGGCGGTGCCGCTCAAAATGCAGCTAGAGGTGCTCAATACGTTCTCCCAGAAAACTCTGTTGTTTATTTTGGTGCTGTCGGTGATGACGAATACTCTGCTCAACTCTTAAAGGCCAACGAAATTGCCAATGTCAAGTCTCAATACTTGGTCAACAAGGACATTCCAACTGGTAAGTGCGCCGCCTTGATCAACGGTGACAACAAGAGATCTTTGGTCACTGATTTGGGTGCTGCTAACCACTACAAGTTGGAACACTTGCAAAAACCTGAAAACTGGAAGTTTGTTGAAGATGCCTCTTACTACTACATTGGTGGTTTCCACTTGACTGTCTGCCCACCTGCCATCAACGCCATTGGTGAATACGCTTCCAAGTTTGATGACAAGACCTACATTATGAATCTCAGCGCTCCTTTTCTCTGCCAATTCTTCAAGGACCCAATGGACGCTGCTTCTCCTTACTGGGATATCTTAATTGGTAACGAAACTGAAGCCGCTGCTTGGGCTGAAGCTCACGGTTTGGAAACAAACGATGTTAGGGAGATCGCCAAGGCTATTGCCGTATTGCCCAAGGCCAACACTAACAAACCCCGTGTCGTTATTATTACCCAAGGCACTGAACCAACCGTTGTTTCCACTGCTTCTGCCTCCACTTCTGGATTTGGCGAAGGTGCTGACACCTCCAAGGTTCAATTGCAAGAATTTCCTGTCCACAAGATTGACCCCAAAGAAATCGTTGACTCTAACGGTGCCGGTGATGCCTTTGCTGGTGGTTTTGTTGGTGCTTTGGCTTCTGGTAAGTCCATTGTTGACTCTGTTGATGTTGGCCAATGGCTTGCTTCAGTTTCCTTAAAGGAGGTTGGTCCTTCTTTCCCATATGAACCAAAAGCCACTTACTCAAAGTAAACGCCGTTTCTATCGCATAATTCTTTTTCTGCTTTTCTAGAGCATATGATCTTAAAGATGCATACATTTTAATGACTCTTTTTTAATTAATGACATTTTCAACATATTTATTGCCATTTTAATTGTAAAAAAAAAATTTTATATGGCTATTGTACAGTAAAAAATTTTTTTTTGTTATATTTTTTTTCTATTTTTTTGTTTTAGTGTTCTATAGTTGTAATGATGATTCAACCATCATATGTTTTTTTTATCTTTTTCTTCTTATAGGGTTTATTCTTTTAAGATTTGTTAGCGTTGTTTTTGAAATTTTTTTTATTTTTTTTCTGTCAATCTGGTACAGTAATTCTGATCAATTAAACTATTGACCGTTGTTTATAACGTTAAATATTGAGATGATAAATAAACGGTCACGATGACGTGCAATATTCATTTACTCTATTTTGAAAAGCCAAGAATCCTCAAAGTTTAGGGTTGAACCATCATTAACAACTGTTCTAGTCACATAAACTTTTAACATGAGACAAAAGTCAAAACACAAAAAAAAACATTTTTCAGAAATGACTTGTAGACTTAGAGCTTCAATTACGAATTGTAACAAATCATTTGTTACTTAAAATAAATAAAAGTTAATGATTAAGAAATAACAAATTTATAAAATATAATGATAAAATTGATTTTAAATAAAAAAAAATAATAGTAATATTCAAAAGTTAAATCAGATATATATAATTTATAGCTGATGCCTATGTCTAAATAATAAAGATTTTCGCCAATAAAAAATATTGTCTTGTTTATCCGCGAATGGAAAAGTCAACTGGAATGCCATCGTATTCACCATACCCAAGAGCAAGGTTGATGTTTTGAAGACATTGGGTGGCAGCACCCTTAAGAAGATTATCAATTGTGGCCACAATAACAACTCTATCTTGTCTAGAAGAAACGCCAAAGCCACCAATAATGACACCATGCTTGCCAGAAATGTCTCTCACAAGAGGAGATTCACCGGTGACATGAATGAGCTTTTCTCCTGCATATCTGTCTTGATAAAGGTTTCTAATTTCGCGAGAAGTGAGTTTAGTCTTTAATGGAATAGAAATTGTGTGTGTAATACCTTGGAACCATTGTGCAACGTGAGGAGTGAATGCAATTTGAGTTCCAAGTTGTTTGGACACTTCACGTTCATGAATGTGGTCAGTGAGAGAGTAAGGAATAAGGTTGTTAGTGAGAATCTTCAAATCGTTCTTAGGAGATGGCTTGGTTCCAGCACCAGAGTAACCTGAAACGCCAAATACTGTAGGCTGGCCTTCGCCCAAATGCTCCAAAATTGGGGCAATTGCAAGTTGGGCCGCAGTAGCGTAACAACCAGGATTAGAAATCTTGCGAGCAGTAGCGTAAGCCTTTCTGTCTCCTAATTCTGGAAGACCGTAAAGCCATTCTTTGGTTTCATCAAATCGGTAATCGGCGGACAAATCAATAATAACAGACTTCTTAGCGGAGTTGGCATTAGAAATAGCATCAACAAATGGCTTGCAGACACCATTTGGAAGAGCCATAACCCAAACATCGACATCTCCACGTTCCTCGAGTCTCTTGATATCTTCAACTTGTAAGCTTTCATAAATGATGCGTTTCTTGTCGTAACCGTTGAGCGGTGTACCAGCAAGTTCTCTGGATGAAACATGAGAGAGTTCAAGGTAAGGATGCTTATTGATCAAATCAATAAGAGCTTGGCCAGTATAACCACGAGCTCCAATAAGAGCTACTTTAGCGGGCTTGTTATTGGTACCATCTTTCAATGGTGGGTTTGGATTTGTAGAGTAAGATCTCATACCAAATTTCATAGGAGATCTTGCCATTGGGCCTCTAGAAAAAATGGAAGAGTTTCTGGTGAATGTAGAAAATGATCTAGTCTGAATCTTTGACCCAGAAACCGATGATCCATTTACAGCGGCAGCCTCAGCAAGCTCAGCATTTACCTTAGCTGAAAAGTCAGCAATAAGTTTAGAGATAACAGCAGGATCGCTAATTCCGTACCAGAATAGAATCTTACCATCTTTGGAGAAAGAACCATCAGCCTTGCTAAAATGCCATGGTGAGTTCTCATCTTGTTCAGATACAACCCATTGAAGAGTTGGGTAATCCTTTCTAATAGCGGACCAAACATTGTCAGTAACACTGTTCAACCAACCATTCTTTGAGGAAAGAAACTTATCCAAAACAGGAGTAGATTCGTTGCTTTTAACGATGGCAAGAACTTCAAGAGGTTCATCACCATAGGCCATAAATGGAACCCCTTCCAAAGACCTAAGATAGCTGGCAACAGAAATCTTTCTGCTAGCAATATCAGGGTCTCTTTGAAGAGCTTTTCTGAGAGCCTCTTGAGATGGGAATTGTTCCAAGTTGTTTCTAGAAAGAAGTTTGTAACCACGTCTAATAAGAGTGCCAGCACCTGTATCGGTAAAGAGTTCCTTTTGTAAATCGTGAACAGAAATGATGGCAACAGAAGAAGATCTGGGAAGGTAGGTGAGGAGTTCCTTAATTTCTTTAATTTTGAGCTTGGTACCGTACTTGACCCAAGGTTGCTTCATAAGCTCGTCGTATTCTTCATCAAGGTTGATTACTGAAATTTTTTCACCCGTAGAACCATTAATAAGACCACCCTTTTCGTTAAGGTAAACGATCTTCAAAGGTTCAATAACTCTAGCAAGTTCTCCAGCAGCGACATCAGCATTGACGTTGAGAATTTGACCATCAGTGGTTTCAGCCAATGAGGTAAGGATAGGAAGAACACCAGCATTGATAGAAGCTTCAATAGGGGTTTTGTCGACTGAAGTAATTTTACCGACCAAATGATATTTTTCTTTGTCAAGATAATCTGCTGTGAAAACACCGCCAGTGATTGGACGAGCGCGAACACCCAACTTTTCGAGGGCTTCAACAAGTTTGAGGTTCTGTTGAAGAAACATTTTTCTGACAACACTCATAGTTCTCGAGTCGGTAATACGGATACCATCAATATAGTCAGGTACTATTCCCTGAGATTCCAAGACAGCGTTGATTTGAGGACCAGTGCCATGCAGGACAATAGGATAAAGACCGACATGGTAAAGAAAGGCCAAAGATGAAGATAACTCTTCTAAGTTGTCGGTGATGACGGCACCACCAACCTTAATAACAGCAAATTGTTGACTAAAATTACGCGTTAGTCAGTGCATGGTTTAAAAATTATGAATTACAATTATGACTCTTAAAAAATTGCAGGAAAAAAAAGTTATACATACTTAGAAACAGAGGTGAAATATTTGAGATATTGTTCAACTTCACGCTTGGATCCAATACTGTCAAGCAATTGAATGACCGTGGAGCGAGTAGAATAGTTTCTAGATGGATTTAATGACTTTTTTTGTCTTTTTTCAATCTGTTGATTGATTTGAACACCAGAAGGTGCGGGGAGACTGGAAGAAGTGTGAAAGGAAACAACTCTTGCGGAGCGAACTACGGTAGTGGACCGCAAGAGGGATTTTACAGATTGACGGCCTACAGATCGGATCATTATGTTGGTAGAAACAAATAATAATCGAGGACGGATGTCAAGAGAAAAAAAGAGAAAGACAAACAGACAAAAAAAAAAAGTGAAAAAGAGAGAGAGAAGAAGAAAAAAAAAAGGAAATAAAATTCAATAAAAATCAAATCAATATTTAAGAAATCACTGTGGCAATTAGCAGGAACAAAATTTTTTTTTAAAGCGAAAAATAAAAATTTTTTAAACTCATTTACGGGTTAGGGTTTCACTGTATGAGAAATGGCAGAGTGACACATTTTATAGGACACAGTGACCGAGCACTGCGAAATTTATGACCGATCTAGCAGCGTACCGGGGAAATGATACAACTTTGAAAAAAAACAAAGTAAGCAATAATAGAAAATAAAAAACAAATAAAAGTAATGAAAAAAGATATAAAAAGAAAAAAAAAACACCATTAATTATTTACAAAATATCGATCTATGTCTATGAGAAGGGGAAAGCAAGAAAAAGCTTTTGAAAAAAGTAGCTTTCAAAAAACAAATGCAGCAATCAAACGCAGACCGCTTAAAACTTTCTGTCCAAGCGATTCAACTTCTTAGCAGTCTTTGCGTTATTTCTAGTACCTTGACCACGAACAGGCAAGTTCATAGCATGTCTACGACCAGCATAACTGCCAATATTCCTCTTCAACGCAATATTGTTTCTAACAATGTTCAATGCTTCCTTCTCAATGGTGTAGTTGGCCAACTCAGCGTTAATAGCTAAAACATCCTGTTCTGTCAATTGATGCATTCTTTTTTGAGGATAGAATCCAAGCTTGGAGCAAATCTTTGTAGCATTATTGATTCCCAAGGCGTAGAATTTTGCTGCCAATCCTATCTGTATTAATTAAAGCTGTGTGGTTAGTAGCACATTATTTGTTTGCGAAAATGTATTATTGCGGACTTACCGAAACAAGTCTGTTTCCTCGAAAGGACTTTCCCATAATATTTGTAGTCATCTTGTTGCAGCTGTTGTACTAAAAGCCAGTGGTTCTAACAAAAGGGTGTTATTTTAATTGAAACTGGGTGGTTCGAAATGTCAAGAAAAAAAATAAAGAGAGAATAGTATTAATCACGTGACCAATCACATGTCACCATCACAGTTTTCCTAAATCAACAGAAAGTGGCACTGAGCTGATTTAAAGATGTAGCTTTGTTTTTTTTTTTATAACAAACTTACTTTAAATTTTATTTTTGAAGTTTTTGAGGGAATAGTACATAAATTTACACTTAAAACAACAATGACTGAAAAGTTCAGACTACCAAGTAAGTCAACAATTTTGATATTTGTTTACTTAAACATTGTCTAACAATTTTAACTTTTTGATTTAACAGGCATAGATGAAATCAATACGTGAGTAGTTATTTGAAATAGTACCGACAGTTTATATATATACTAAACATAATTGCTTTATTTTTTTTTTTCTTTTAAAAGTCCAATTTCAAGGGAGGAATTAGAAGTTCTTCGCCGTCAATACTACTCAGAGGGTCAATTTGTTTCTTTGCAAACTCGATTCAATTATGCATGGGGGTTGGTTCGTTCACCCTTAGTTTCTGACCAACAATTTGGGGTAAAAATGTTGACTGATCTTTTTAAAGACTCTCCAGAACGCCGTCGTGAAGTCCTATACTATTTATCTATTGGATGCTACAAACTTCAAGATTATTCAAACGCAAGAAAGTATGCAGACATATTACTGGAACTGGAACCAGAAAACAGACAAGTTGCACAACTAAGGCAAGTTATAGAAGATCGTTTAGCTAAAGAGGGGCTTATTGGAATTGCAATTGCTTCAAGTGTGATTGCCGCAGTTGCTGCCGGTGTTACATATTTTTTCAGAAACAATAGACGCTAAGAGTCTATCTCTCTTTTTTTTATTATTTTTTATTTATATTGTAGTAGAACATATAGTATTATTCACAGAATGGCTTTTAGTAGTATCAACAGTTGAGTACTTTTATTTCAAACTGCTAAAAATATTAGAACACTTGTTAAAAAAAAAAAAATGCAAAATTATCGAATAGTATATCCACCATCAATTATCAAATCGGAACCTGTCATATATGAGCTAGCATCAGATGCCATAAAAATTATGGGTTCTGCCACTTCTTCTGGTAACGCCATTCTACCCATTGGGATCTTCATTTCCCATTGAGTTTTCAAATCAAAAATTCCATCAAGTTTGCTTCCTTTTCTTTTCTCAAAAATTTTCTTGGTCAAAGGGGTCAATATATAACCAGGTGACAAAGAATTGACTCTAATTCCATATGGTGCCCACTCGGATGCCAATGATTTTGCTAGATGAATCACACCAGCCTTGGACATGTTGTATGCAGCTTGAGGCTGTGGATAGTTGACTATGGATCCAGACATTGATGCAATCAAAATGATAGATGCCCGGGTTGATAGTGGCTTATTCGCTTGACGAGCTAATTCCATAGATTTGATTTCAGGCAACAAATAGGCATTTTTTACAGAAGGGTTGTTTTTAGCTGAAGATGATACATTATCGTTAACTTCTTTTGTAGTTTTTGATGCTTCACTGTTTTCAGGTTGTTTTGATGACGTATCTACTCCAGGGACTTGTTGACTGGTTTTGTGGTGGGATGATTCACTTTCCTCATTTAGATGTGTTGTAGTTTCCCCAGAATGTTCTTTATCATTTTTATCGGCTTCCAAAACACTAGGCTTATTTTGTTCCTCATTAGCTATATCGTTGGTGTTAGTAGTAGAAGTTGAGGAAATAGAAGCCGATTCTTCTAGGGTTTCATTAATAAACTCAGCTATTTTTTTTTCTTGCTTTGGGACTGGCGATTGTTCTTTATCTTGTGGATTCTGCTCAATAACAGCTTTTGCAAATTCTGTAGCTACAATCATAGACCCCGCTAAATTTACTTCCAGTAATCTCTTAAGATTTTCTTCTGGGTAGTCAACAGCAGATATGTTTTCACAGTAGCCAGCCGTGTTTATCAATACGCTCAATGGTGTATCATTATGATACGCTTTGATTGATTTCATGGTTTTTGCAACGGAAGCTTGATCCGAAATATCACATAACCAAGTACTCACTGTTAGGGGTGTCTGTTGTGCAGTCTCAGAGGTTCCAGTGGCTTTTGTACCATTTGATGATGATGTTTCTCCTGTCTTGTGTTTCAATGATTCTTTATCATTTTCTAATTCAGAAATGCGGGTTGGTTTTGTTTGGAATTTTTTTTGGGCCTTAATTATCTTATCATATTGGCTATACATTTGCTCCATTACAGGTCGTAAAGCAGCTTCAAGCATTACAGAAGAAGAGGGTGCTGGCTGAGGATAATCAATGAGCGCAATATTTCGAGCCCCAGCTTTAACAATGGCTTTGCAAACAGCGTTTGCAAGTCCTCCAGAGGCACCAGTTACTACCACAGTTTTACCTGCTAATGAAAACAAGTTTTTCAAAACCATTGATCAAAATATCCGACTTGATAAATTTTTTTAACTAATAATGCAAATCTTGAGTATAGTGCGTAAGAAACAATTGTTAGAAGTAAAGCCAAAAATTTCTATTTTCTGACCAATTTCATGGTGTATCAGATGACTAACTAAATATATTAGAAATTATGTATGGTACGGCTAAAAACTAGATAATTTTATCTTCCCCATTTTTCTTGAATTTATCCTGCTTCTTCTTTCTGATTTTCTGGTTTTCTCATTTGAATTTTAGCAGAATGAAACAAAAGCTGAAACCTTTTACAATACCCAATTTTATCTAATACTTTCTATGAATTTTAAAAAGTATAAAAAGCATAAAAATAGTCAATTATAAATTAAATATGGTACCTGCAGTACTTTTTAAAAAAAAATTACATGAAGTTTGGATATTTAATCTGATGAATTAGTATATTTTAAAAACTATATTAAATATATAATAATGATAATATTTTAAGTTTCATTTTGTTTTTGTTTTTTTGGTTTTTGTAATCGCTGCACAACAATGAATCATAATAGAAATGTTAATAAGAGAATTTTGAAAAAGCTAAAATAATAACGATACTTACATTCGAAAAATAACTTTAATGGTTTTTTTAATTCATCAGATATCTGAAGCCAACTAGCACATAACTAGTATTTGCCTCTTACTTGCACGAAGCGCAACCACAAGGGGATCCGTTAGCACAGCAAGATCCGTTAGCACAAGAAGAACAGCAGTTGCAACCCATTTTTAATTGTTTAATATTTTGAAATGTGAAAAAATAATAGAAAAGCGAATTAACTCTTGATTAAGTAAAAGTAGTAAAGATATTGATTGATTGTTTGAATGATGTGGAAAAAAGATATGAGAATATCATAAGAATATGGGGGGAAAACCCTTTTCTTATATAGGCAGTGAATTCCCAGATACTGAACTTCTATAAATCACAAATATACCTATACGTCATGTTTAAACTGATAAGTGAGATGTAGATAACATGTTCAAAAAGATGATAATAATAATATTATATTTGTCTACCATTTGTCAAATCAGTATAGTTGTTAATTTCTCTTTTTAATAATGATTGTCAAACTGCATTTCATTTTAGATATTATTTATTGGAGTAAGCTTTGTTACAATAAAGCATAATTAAAACCGTTTTATCAGTACCCGAATATTAGAAAAGCAGCATTCATAATAATATTTTTCTTTACTTAAGAATCGCACATTACTAAAAAAGTTGAGCTAATATTTTTTCCTAAAGCGGATCAACTTTCTTTTACTTATCCAATGAATCCTAAAAAGTTTGTATCAGTTCAATTACAAAACAAATATGATAACCGAATCATTTAGAGTTATTTTTTTTTCTGGATTGAACAAACGAAGTTATGACTTCCGGCAGCTGATTCAGATTGTTTATAATAAACGGACTAGGGAGTTTGCGGGCCGATACAGGAATTGATTCAAAATAATCATGTAATGCTGATTCCAAATCATCTCTATTTTCTGCTGGTGGTTTCAAAGAAGTAACGCGATTTATATCTCTGTTTATCAAACGAGTTATATTTATTGATGCCTTGTCTCTCGTTAAAGTATCTTCAAATTTTTTCTTTAGTTGGTCTTCAGAAACTGGAGCAGAAGTACGGTCAATTAAAATGCCTGACCAACCCTCAACACCAGAAGCAGCAATCTGATCGTTTTGTTGCTCATCACCAATATGTATGAAAAAGCATTCATAATCTTGAACTGCATCATCACCGTACCTATCAAGCAAGTGGTTTTGGTCATGGCTACTTAACTCCCTTTCGTAAAAATGTATCAAATAAAAAGTTAGCAGTTATTTAATAGTTATGAAAAAAAAGGCACATACTTTTGATTTTTTTCACTGATATCATAATTGCCATGCTCTTTTTTAGATTCAGTAAAAGTATTTGAAGAATGAATATCAGTTTCCGTTGACAATCGGGACTCTTTGTTTTTAAAAAAATAATGATCTAGTAAGCTGTTTCGCACATATTCAAATATTTCCTTTTGAGGCTTATGTTTCCCTACAAAGTACGACAGGAAAATATTCCTAGAGTCGAAAAACTGTTTTAAATTTAAAGCATTCAAAATTTTAAAAACACGATGATCGGAGTTTGTAATAATGCCTAAAGTTATTTTCACGTTTATTGGGGCTTCTGTAACTGATTCTAAATTGGCTTTGACGACCTGATTATAATGTATCAACCCTTTCAATGCTGTAAAAACATCTCCATATACTTTATACGCATCACTGGTCTCAAAATGAAAATACAATTTTTTGATAAATTCTTCAGGAAGTGAAAGTGGGTGAAAAGAACGTACAATCAATTCCCTCCACCAAAAGTATACATTTTCCAAATCATTTGGTTCCCGTAAATGTTTGCGTTGTATATTGTTTGTATCATGAGCGCTATCATTTCGAATACCGGAATTAGTTTTGCTTATACTTGAGTTAGTGTTTTTTAGCGATAGCGGCTCTAAGCTACTGATTTTATGTTCATATGGTTTTCTACTTGAATCCTTGTCTTGTGTACGATTTTCCGAATTGCAGTCGCTAACAAGCTTATTACTATACACAGAATTCCGGTTTATTTTATCAATTTCAGCATTTTGAGTATACTTTCCAAAATTAGGATACTTTTTTGATAAGAATTTGAACGCATCATTCATCTGAAATTTTATCTCTTCTGGTGAAATTTTTCCCGCTTCTGCTGGCAAATATTTTTTCAAAAAGTTATAGTATTGGATGTGAACATCGGGAGAGGGAGTATACAATGTCCCAAAACAATCAAATGTAAGAAAAAAATGTAAAGTGGGCTTTGTTTTTGATATAGATGAAAAACATCTAAGCATGATTTCTATTTTTGAAAGCTTGATATTATATTATTCTGCAAGAAAAATGATTATCAATTAAACTGTTGGCACTTTTAGCAATAGTACTCTAAAGGGGATTTATGGTTAAACAGTGCAACCAAACTCTAGCTTAATAAAGGAGATTGAAATAAGTGTTGCACAGAATTTAAAGGTCTAGATGGTGTACCTTGACGGTGATATAGTATAGGCGGTGGCAATGAAAAAAGATTAAACTGCTTCAATCACAGAATGACCTTTGAAAATAAAGGGTCAGACTATATATTCTTTCAAAAATTTATAATAAGATACTAGATATAATAAGTTTGGATTGATAAAACTCCGTGTTATAATTTCTAAAGCTTATCAATTGTTGTAGATAAAAACTTGATATTTCTGGGGAATTAAAAAAAAAAAAACTAAAGAACAAGTTGTATTACATTTATATTACAAAAGGTGATCATTTCAAAACTATGATTTTGTTCTTTAAATTTTATACAAATACTGTGTTAGTTTTATCACTTATCAATGGATTTTGATTTGCAAAATTTAACCAAGCCGACTTCTGATAAAATATACTAGTGTTCAGTTTTCTTCTAATTCTATAATACTTATAAATTAATGCTTTCTTCTAAGAGAATAATTCAATTTTTTTAATCTCATTAAATTCCAACTACGATCAAGAAGATTATCATTTTATTGAACATATATTACAATTTAATAACTATCATCAAAAAAATGAAGAAATTATAAATTATCTTTTACTTTTCTAGTTATAAATTTCTACTTAACGATACATTTACAATCATAGTTCTATAGTTAATATAGTGTATTTGTACTTATTTCCCGACAATCTTTGTGACATGTTATGTGACAGATTATGTTACATATTGTCTTTTTAAGATTCTTTTTTTTTTTTTGCCCCCAACCTAGAAAATTGAATAACCGCTACTTAAATTTATTCATATACAGAAAAAAAGCCCATGCTTTTTTACTATATTCATTTCATATTTATATCATACATTTTTTAAAAATATTAGCACACTCATCAACATACAACATTGCCTTTGAATTTTTTTTAAAAATTCTAGTTTTATCGTTGATTTTGCTTTTTACTCAAAAATAAATTTGTTCTTCAGTTCTCATCAAAAAACCAAACAACTATTGCCAATTTTTCTATTTATACATAAAGCTTATCGATATGAGTGAAGAGCCTAAAGATGTCGAAATGACAACGGAAACTACATCTTCAAATGGTAAAAATTTTCATTTACTAACTCAATATTTGCCTTTGACTAACTTAACTTTAAATTCTACCATTTTTTAATTAATAGATAAACCAGCTACTTCAGAAAAAAAGAGTAAAGCCGCAAAAAAACGATTTGAAGTTAGAAAATGGAGTGCAGTAGCGTTTTGGTCATGGGGTATGCCTTCTTTTTATTTCGTTTTTACTAAAAAATAAATTTCTCTAACTGTTGATTTTGCTTTTTTGTTATTTCTTAGATATTGTTGTTGATACTTGCGCCATCTGTAGAAATCACATTATGGAACAGTGTATTGACTGTCAAGCAAATCAGAATAGCTCAACTGCAGAAGATTGTACAATTGCATGGGGAACATGTAATCACGCATTTCATTTTCATTGTATCTCGAGATGGATCAAGCAACGTCAAGTTTGTCCTCTGGATAACCGTGAATGGGAACTCCAAAAAATTGGTGCTTAAAAATCCGTCTATTCAAATTAATGATTTAAACTTAATATCATCAAGCACAATAGTGCATTCAACTATGCAAAAACTATCAGCTTGCTTTTAAAACGATTAAGCGATGCTCATTTAATTTTTATAAATTTGTAATTTACATGTAATGATATGAAACGAAATAATGTTCAATAATGTACTGGTTATGTTTATTTATGGTTTTATTGCAGCTTTGCAAGATGAAAATATACAAGCAGTTATCAACCTTTGAATTTTTTTGTTAAAACTTTGTTATTAGACGCTTTCAAGATTCTTCATTTTCCAAGCATTGTTTTATACAGAATCTTTGGTTTTTACCTTGTTTTACTCTTTTATCATGATCTAGATCCTTCAAGTCAAAAATATAGATAATGATATTTGGAAATATCACGTGACAATATTTCTATATCAAATAGCCTTACAACTTTGTTTATAAGTTACGTTTATCTATTTACAGAAGCAAATAACAAAGTACAGATACGAAACATAAACTAGACTGCAGAAATCTTGTTAGATTCGGTCGTTAATTTCAGTAAATGTCTAGAAACCAGTGCAATATAGACTCTCTTCCCAATGATCTTCATCATCTTATTTCAACCTACTTAAATCATGTTGATTTAAAGCATCTATCACAACTTTTACTCCCATACAACGGCAGTGAAATTTATAGAAAGCGCTCGTGGAGGTCAATAATTCTTATAGGTCGCAATTTTAGGAGCTCTGTAAATATTTCAAAACGAGCGGTATCTACCGAAGTTTTTGTTGATCCGTCTCGTTATTCTTGGTTCAGATCCAAAGAAGTTTTTAAAGTATCAATATCTGACAAAGTATATCAAAACAGTGCAGAATTCACTCTTTCAATATCATTTCCGTTGTCATTTTATACTCGTTTAAAATCGATTGAAATAGTTGTTTCTAACAGTATTGATTTGAATGCTCTACTTGATGCAGATAGTACAGTTATACAATCAAAACCAGTTTTCGACTTGATTGATTCATTATCAATGTACTACATCTATTCTTTCCCGAATAAGCCCCTAAAACTAAAAAATCTAAAAAAATTAACATTTGATCCACTTAGTTCAATTCCAAATGAGCAGTTTCTTGCAGTGCTACGGTATGCATCCAACTGCTCGCAACTAAGCTCTTTTAGAGTTTGCCAACCAAATCATACTTCTGAATCTTTCAATGCATTAAGGCTACTAAACCAAGATTCCCTGGACTTTTTTAGTCTAGATTTAGGAACCCTTCATAATAGGACTTGGCTTCCAGAAAACGTTGCCCCAATTCCGCAGGTGAGACGGCTTTTTTATAGTCAAAGATTTGAAGGAATTGAAAATTTCAATAGTTTACAACATATATTTCCATTAGTGGATAGTTATTCAATCAGAGCGCCTTTCAATGAAAGTTTTTTGCCTTACTTTTACAGAGTTGAATCAAATATTTTGCACACCTTAGATATAACTGTGATAAATGAGCATGACAATTTTTACTTGCTTTTCTCTAGTACTATAGAAAAGTTTGTCAACCTTGAGAGATTGGCACTCAAAATAAGCAGATCTAGTTTCCCATTTACTCCACCCACCATTTATGAGAACGATGTATTTGAGCGATTGTATAACATTTTTGCAAAGCTTGAAGAAATACGAGGTATGGGTCTTCACAGCGTCGATGTCGATTTTAACTTGCTTTTAGATCAGAATGTTCAAACAAATCAGCCACAAAACATAAAAAATAGTCATTTTTTTACCAGATCTCAGCAGTATATAATTAAAAAGTTGTTAAAAAACTGTCTAGATCGTACAATACCTAATGACAATTCTGCTTCAGATCAGGCTGCTTCAGATAGTTTAGAATCTGGATCTACTGAGGGAGATAGAGTGGACTTGATCACAAAACATTTAGTTTCGATTTCTAATAGCATAATAAATTATCAAAAAGTTTTTGAAGCAATGACAAAACTTACCAAACTAAAATATTTAAAGATCCCCTATATCGAGTTGACCTGTACATTTCCTATGATTGATGAGTTGATTTTGGAATCTTGTCTAGGTAATGGTTCTTTAAAGCAAATTCTAATATGGAAAGATAATTTTATTTCACCACACTCATATCAAATAACATCAAAATATCTCAACTTGATGACAAAAAGTTTCCAGCAAAAAAGCTTTGTATTAAACGTGGAAGAATTGAAAAATATATACTTAGAGTATATAAATTCTAACGTCAAAAGACATCAAAAATTCAGTATTGATACTTGGAAAAAGCTTAAAGCAGACTTTGTTTCTTGCCAAAAACAATATCAAGACTTTTGCTCGATGAAGTTTTCAAATATTTCTTTTTTTGATAATCTGTCTACTACACAAGAAGAGAATTATATGATGCTCAGAAATAACGCAAAATTGACTACAGTAGAAGCTGATAGGATGGAATTGTTACGCAATAGGTTGAAAGACTCGTTTTTTGATCTCAATGCTTATGTTAAAAATATTTGTAAAGAAACACTTTCTTCAGTATATCATTGGAACAAAATGAATTGTGACTCTTACAGGAATTACACCGACAAAAAAAATGTTATTTATTATGACGGGCCAACTCCGAATATTATGATGGTAGAAGATAAAAGCTTCAACGGTTGGATGTAGCATTAGTTAGTTTATTTATATAGGATACATGCCAAAATCTAAATTCCAATGTCATTATCTGTTAAATTTATTTTATTTTTTCTTTAAGTAATATTCGGGTGCTCTTGGAAATTGGCCAAAAACTGTTAGCTGGTTGGTATGAGATTTAATTACTGAAATTGCCTTCTGTATATTCTCATCAGTATATACTGACCCTGAAATCTCTATGTAATACAAAGTTTGCCAAGAAGTATTTGAAAAGTCAGTTTCAGTATTTTGCAAGCACTTTAAAGCTATGCTTTGAGCTGGTCGACATTTTATAGAGACAATATTAACGTTGTTAGAAATTAAAGCCTCAAGACATTTTGAAAAAGCTGTTGGATCAGCTTGAGTAATAGTGATTCCAATCAAAGTCAAAAAATCTTGCTTGTCTGCATCTAGAGTTTTGTATTTTATAATCTCTAACTTAAACTTAGCCCTAGTGAAAACCAAAAAACGTGTTGTGTTTGAGGAAAAGTTAGATATGTCCGGCTTTAAAATTGGAACATTGTGCACTTTTGCAGCTGCTCTACTTGCAATTGCTGCACAGAATTTTTCATTTGAATTGTTGGTCGATGATGATAGCTCATGTCCTGAAGCAGTATCGGTGGGCTTTAATTCCATGTCAGCATCTTCAGATGTCAATTTTTTTTCTGCTTCTTCTCGAGCAACTAAAGCTGCTGCTGCAGACGTAGATGAAGTGTCAATACGAGGAACTTTGTTTTCGTCAAAAACTGAATCCAAAAATTTAGTGACTTGACCCCATGCTTGTGGATGTGTATATAATCTTGATATTTGTTCAAATGACGGAGCAAATGACAAAAGACAGTGTTGAATCGGAACAAAAACTTCGTTTATCAAAGTAGGTATTTTGGTATTGCGATATGGATAATCAATAGAAGACTGAGAAGTATAATCATCTAATTTGTTTTGAGGTGAATTATGGATCAAGTCGCGTATGGTATCACAAGCTGGAACTACAGTTCCGTTTGTAACGTTTTCAAAAGGTATCACAGCAAAATCTACATTTTCTGATACAAGCTCTTCGAGACATTTACTGATTGTTGGAATAGGACAATATTCTAGTGTGTCTTGAAAATCATTATCAAGTAAATCTACGAATCTCATAGCCCCCTATAATCTTATGTAGTTAATATTTGCCAGTCAAGTAGTACTATTAAAAAAATACTTTTGAATTCATACTTCATGTGAATATGTCCCTTTTGGGCCTAGATAGGCCAATTTTAGCTTTTGAGTCCCTGTCATTTTGCCTTATTTTTAAATCAATCGCATTTCGCTTGTGGAGGTGAGGTGGAAAAAAATTAAATAAAAAATAAATAAATGCAAGGCTGAAATAGAAAAGACACTAAAATTTTTAATCTTACCCCCATACAGTCATTGAGAACTATACAAAATGAAACAAAATCCATTTGAACAAAAAAAAAAACATATTTTACAGCAGATCGAACTGACAGATGAAGATCATCATGACGCGTCTCCAAAAGGTACTATTGATGCTCCATTATTACCTCTTATTCATTTAATCAATGAAAACAAAGATATGTTTACCACATCATCATGCTCTGGAAGAGTAAGTGTATTTCTGGAAGGTGATCGGATAATAGCAAAATCCGGCAACCAAGAGAATAACACTGACAATACCTCAGACGATAAAACAGTTCGAGAAAAAATAGGAGGTAAAGGAGCTGGAGGTAAATGGCTATTTGTCACTCATAATCCAGATGATTTACAAACGGAGAATTGGTTAAACAAAATTAAACATTATCAAGAGGATTATTACTCGGATACAGATGTACAAGTTACCAAAAGATATTTACTTTACAAGTTTGAGGCAATGATTTTACACGTAAAGTGTCGAAACAAGGAAACGGCCAACAAATTGTACACAATCGCTATGGGATGCGGATTTAGAGAGACTGGTATTGGTAGCAATGATTTAGTTGGTATCCGCATATCTATAAAGCTAGATGTTCCCTTAGGATATTTTGACCAAACTACTGGAAAAATTAAGTTTCTTGTTTCAGATGAGTATATTCATGAGCTAGATAAGATGTCGCTTGCAAGGTTTCAGGAAAACTTCAGACGAATGGATCAATTATATCAGGCCATCAAGACAAAAATGATATAACATAATGTGTAATGAATCTGTAACAACATATTTACCCGGACTATATAATTTGATTTTTTCACACACTAAAAAAAATTCACAGTTCTACTCTTTTTTTTCCACCAAACCATTTTGAGGGTTAATAAAAGTTATCATTATACTTATCACCATGGCTGAACAAATCACTAAGCAAACTGAAGATCTCAAGATATCTGATGCTGCTTCAGCTTCTGCTAATCCCCCTTTAGGGTATGTAACTAGATCCTATTAATTGATATTTTTTATATGCATTATTTTGTTTAATCGTTTGATCCATAAATTTTTTATAAATGAAATGTAAATGACTCTTTCACGGCATCATGTAACAATTCTTCCTCAATTCGAATTCAACAACAGCAATAATTCTTCAATTGGTTATATTTGGACTATATTATATATAAAACGATTTTTAGTTGGTTTTGTTTCTGATTACTAACAAACTTTAAAAAAGACCAGATGGAAAACCTTTATCTAAAAAGGCTCTCAAAAAGCTTGAGGCTGCTAGATTGAAAGAGCAAAAGAAGGCTGAAACTGCTGCCAGACTTGCTGCTGAACAAGCTGCCCGTGAAGCCGCTGAACCTGTATGTTAATATTTTTTTAATGACTTTCTATCTTTGTGCTTAGTCCGTGCATATTTTTAAATCATGTAATTAACCATATTCTCTTATCTTTATTTAGGATTATGGAACCGAAAATTACGGTGTTCTTCCATTGATTCAAAGTACTACTAAATCTGGCATTGAAAGAATCAAGATCAACACGCTTAGCAAGAAAAATGAAGGTCAAACAGTTGTTTTCCGAGCCCGTGTTCATTCTTCTCGTCAAAAAAGTAACAAGATGAACTTTATAACTTTCAGACAACAAAACTCTCTTATACAAGGTCTTGTTGCTGCCAATGATACTACTATCTCAAAGAAGATGGTTAAATGGTCAGCCAGCATCAACTTGGAAAGTATTGTTCTTGTTCATGGTGTTGTTGAGACAACCCCAGAAGAAATTACTTCTTGTACTGTCAAGGATGTTGAAATCAAGATAACTAAGCTTTATGTAATTTCCAGTGCTCCTGCCCAACTTCCAATTCTTATTGAAGATGCCTCCAGATCTGAGGAGGAAGCTGAGAAGGCCGGCCTTCCAGTTGTCAACCTTGATACCAGATTAGACTACAGAGTCATTGATTTGAGAACTGTTACAAATCAGGCCATTTTCAGAATTAACTCAGGTGTCTGCACTCTTTTCAGAGAATATCTTTTGCAAAAGGGATTTGTTGAAGTTCATACCCCTAAGCTTATGGGTGCTCCTTCTGAAGGTGGAGCCAATGTTTTCAAGGTTCAATATTTCAAGGGTGATGCCTATTTGGCTCAATCTCCTCAATTGGCCAAACAAATGTTAATTGCCGCTGACTTTGAAAAAGTTTTTGAAATTGCTCCTGTTTTCAGAGCCGAAAACTCAAACACACCACGACACATGACTGAATTTACCGGTCTTGATTTGGAAATGGCCTTTGAAGAACATTACGATGAAGTAATTGATACTCTTGTTGATATGTTTATGTATATCTTTAATGGTTTGAAGACTCGCTTTGCTGATGAGATTGCTATTGTCAGAAAGCAATATCCTGTTGAAGAGTTCAAACTTCCTAAAGACGGAAAGATGGTTCGTATTCCATTCAAGGAAGGTATTCAGATGCTCAGAGAAGCTGGTGAGGACGTTCCTGACTTAGAAGACTTGAGTACTCCTCATGAAAAACTTCTTGGTAAACTTGTTCACGACAAGTATGACACTGATTTTTACATTCTTGATAAATTTCCTCTTGCTGTCAGACCATTTTACACCATGCCTGACCCAGAAGATCCACGATATTCCAACTCTTATGACTTTTTCATGAGGGGTGAGGAAATTCTTTCTGGTGCTCAAAGAATTCACGACGCCAAGCTCTTATCAGAGCGCATGAAGGCCCACGAAGTTGATCCTACATCTGAAGGCCTCAAAGACTATGTTGATGCCTTTACCTACGGTGCTCCTCCACACGGAGGTGGTGGTATTGGACTTGATCGTGTTGTCATGTTCTACTTGGGTCTTGGTAACATTCGTCGTGCCACACTCTTCCCTCGTGATCCTAAACGTCTTAGACCATAAAACAAAGGATTATTGTTATTTTTGTAAAGCTATATTTGTCATTGACAGTGGTCAATGTTTGTAGAATTTCAGTCAATTTGAAAGAAAACCAATTATTTGTATACAATCTCAATTTTTTTGGTACTTTTTTTTTTTTTTTTTTTT